>NQII01001264.1:495690-532593 GCA_002778355.1 Clitarchus hookeri
AAGGGAGTGGAGAGAGGGATGGGGGAGAGAAAGGGAACAGGGGAGTGGAGAGAGGGATGGGTGAGAGAGGGAACGCAGGGAGAGAGAGGGATGGGTGAGAGAGGGAACAAAGGGAGAGAGGGAACAAAGGGAGAGAGGGAACAAAGGGAGAGAGGGAGGGGGTGAGAGAGGGAACAAAGGGAGGGAGTGAGGGGAGAGAGGGAATGAGGGGAGGGAGGGAGTTAGGAGAGAGAGGGAAGGAAGGTGAGAGACACGCATGCGTGCATGCACACACATTCATATTTAAAATCTTGAACAAACAACAGCTATCTCAATATTCATATGTGGAGCTTGCAAAGGTGTTGCAGATGGCATTTTGACATAGAACAAAATTTCAGTGGAGGGCCTTTTACATTATCAGCCAAGCTATTTGCAATTTGACTGATAAAGCATAAGAATGCTGCTGAGCTGACAATTCTGCATGCATTCTTTTTGCTGAAGAAATCAGCCACCCAAATCTCTCACATGCAATCTTAGCTGGTTGCTGAAGTCGCAAGTGCTGCAGAGTAGAAAGAACAACTCAAATTAAGTTCCATGTTGAAATCTGTGATACATTTGTATAATAAGTGTGGTTGTATATGCTGCATGCATAATATGCGTGTGCTAAAACCATATTTAGTTGTCGGCAACCATTTTACTGTGCACGTAATTTTTCCGTACATTTTTACTGTTTGAAGGTCAGATTTTAAAGTATGCTCCATGCCAAAACTTGTGCCTGCAACTACTTCTTCCATTTAATTTAACATTCCTTTTAAATGAGATTGTGTTGTGTTTTCTAGAAAGCAGACTGGGTACTCTGCTACTGTGCATAATGGCAAGCCAAAGGTAAAAAATAAAAATGTATCAGACAATCCGTGAATACAACTGAATAACAGCTATTATGTACAACATAGCTTTGCTAGATTTGTTATCATTCCACCACATAACTTTTAGATTATTAAATAAAACCCAGAACAGAACAAAATATCAAAACAGCTTTAAGTTCAATCTATTTGATTTTAACATATAATGCATCATATAATGTTTCAAAGCAAGGGAAGCAGTGCAGAAATTATAAAAATGCTGCTAATATATTTTTTGATCAAAGACTTGACACCAAAGCAGAAATAAAGAAATCCTTGTAAAATTTTGTGTTTATCTGTTCAGTTAAAATAATTTATGCTACATGGACTGCTCTTAAGCAGATGTACCAATGCAAAATGTTTTAATTAAATTATGAAAACTCTAAAAGGTACAAATAAAATATTATTACCATCATATTTACTTATTAACGTACATTACCCGAACACATTATTGCAAAATGCATGGTTTACAAAATGTGACATAAATATTGGTATTGTGGAGTGCATGAAAATGTAAACAGTGGATTCAACCTTTTTCTAACAGCAATCATAATTTTTATAAAATAATATTTAAAACAATTTAATTTCCAGAATCATAACCCAACATTACAATTCAGCTTACTACACTGATAAAACTGCAAGATAAGTTTTTAAAGCTTGCAACTAAACTGATCTCAATACTAATACGTGTACTGCAACTATTAAATAATTTCCTTGAAAATGGCATTGCTATACTTTGATGAAAGCACCAGATCTCTAGTTAACACACTTTCATGTTTTCAGATGTCTATTATGTTTTGTCAAATACAGTTACATGTATGATAGTACCTACTTTCCAAAAGAGCAAACAGATGTGGATTTTCTGGGTTAGCCCTTCCAAAATTCAAAGATTATCTTTAATTTTGAAGGTTGACTACTGGTATAACTGAAGAAACAAACCTCCTTCCACCGCTATGAAACTGATTTCCACACGGGCCGCTTCTATTTTCTGTAATTTATGCTTATAACATCATATCTTGGTTTCGTGCATTTGCTACATAAATACTGACCTTTATATGGCCTCAAGTTGATAGAAAGTATTATATACTTATTTTACATTATTGAGGGGGAAAAAAAACATTTTTAGTGTATTAATTTTATATGGCTTCATATAATGAGTCTCGCAATATCAAAAAGACTTTTATAAACTTCACAGAGATAAAATTTGCAAATATGTTACAAAATTTATTAAAGTAGGATCCGCTTAAAAAAAATTGCAAGATCAAGAAACATCTTATGTAACTTACTTCTGTCTAAATTATGTACCTAACACGTATGTACCAATTTTCTGCAGCTCAATATAATTACTGTACATCGAAACCCTGTTAAGAAGTTCCACTTAAGATGTTTTCCTGCTTAAAAGTTGAATAATTTTGCACCTTGTCTATATGCAAATGTGTAATTTGACCCTTTCAAAAAAATTTTCCTGGTAAATAAGTATGATTTTTTCAGTTCCTTGAAAAATGTTTGTCTTTCTTTTATATTTCATACTCTCCTACTGTCCTAAAATAAGTAGATTATGTTTTTTTTCCACTATAGTTTTGTATCCTTATTAAAAATTAATACTTTGTTAACACTATAATCATAAATGAATGCATGACATGTGTTATTAACTACCCATAATATAATGTACAACGGAATAAGGTATAACTGCATAAAGCAGTAAGTGTACAAAATCAATGCAGGAGGAATACATTTTTATTTACTTCAAAACTTAACAAACCATATCATATATATCTTAACAAAATATCAAAAAACATGAGAACATTAATTTTAATTTCTCCACACAAATGGCAATATTTAACGATTTTGTTGCATATATTGCTAAGCATATGTTCATGGAAACAACAAACTAATATAAATGGAATACGTAACATTTTATAACATATCTAGAGCACAAGATGTATATTCGACTTTCACCAGATCTTATTACACACATGCACATGTGTGTGCATACATACACATACATACAAAACACATACAGTAGTAGAATGCTTATTGGTCACGAAGGGTTTTACCACTTGGGTTAAGGTTTAATTGTATACTTCCATGAGTTTATGTAACAAACATGAAAATGAATACAACACCTTCTTTTTGTTAACAGGGGATGCACAGGTGTTGGATGTAAGATGTGGTGTGTCCGACAAGTGAAACTACCGAAAAAGTAAACTGAGCTGAGGTGTGATCTCTTGCATGGCGCATAAAGCACAAGACAGAGTTCTGAATTCATGCAAGAACACACAGCAACCATCCAGAAGAACAGCAGGTGGACAATAACAGGAAGCTCAAAATAAAAAGCTTCCTAGGTGTTAGTGTTTTTAAAGTCTGATCAACATGAGTCCCAGTGCAAGAAATTGTAAAAGTGGCATTGTGAAGTGGTTATGAAACAACTTTCATGGATCAGAAAAGCAGCAGACACCAGCATTTTACAAGCTGTAATTAGTAATTAATTGGTGTGGGTCATTTTCCAGCAATTAGATGGTGAAGAAAAAAGAGCCTCATAATTGTGTACAGCTAGAGTAGAACTCCATGGATTTAAGTAATTCTTTTGGTAGACTACACTTCAAACACTTATACATTTGGAGCAACTTTTTTCATAGAACTACAGTTTATTCAACATTCCTTACAGGACTGCAAGCCAATAATAGAGAGCTCTAAATTAGATGCACCAAATTATGTAAAACACCATCCAAAACTTAAAAAAAAGTATCTCAGTACGGTAGCAGTGAATGAACAAATGTAGACCATTCCAATATATAGAGGACAGTGGAGTTTCACGTAATCTCAAATTAATTCATCATATTTACAAACCTATAAGCAGGAGTATACGTATTATATGAGAGAGAGAGGGAGGGGAGAGAGGGGGGGGAGAGAGAGAGAGAGTCTTTAAATCCGTGATACTGCAGTACAGTATTTAACTTTTGCAACAAGTACAATATTCTGTAAACAGTATCAATAGAAAATGTGGGTAAAGAATGGAATATTTTAAGTAAGGATTTAACTGTTACATACTACCTCTGACACTTACATCATCAGATGATGTACAGTATATAAGTTGGTGGAGTGTTTCTTTGTACATCAGCAGTATTGCAAAACTTAAGGCTGCCACATGTTAATTTCATACCTGTTATCACAAATTAAGCACTGCAAAAATGCAAATCTACTCTACAAAATACTACCCTCAGTCCACATGATATCTTTCGACGTTTGCAGCAATAACCATACACACAACATTCAAATATATATTTTCCAAGTTTTTTCAATTCAAAGAACCACAAGAGTAGAACAGCATGGTTACTACTGTACCAGTGATGCAGAACATCATAAATAACCTATATTACCATTACATCTCACTTAACATCCATGTGAAACAAAGAATAAAATGTTATGCTTAAGAAATTACAAAGCTTTATTGCTATATATTTAGAATTTTTAACCATAACAGATGCTCCAAACTTTCTCATTTATTATAAATACATAAAGATTATTGTATTAAATTATGAGGAAAAATGCACATTAAGTTATCAGTAGCAAATATTACTAACAATAATTTGTACTGCGAATTTGATTAAAGTACAGAAAAAATTATGCAGAGGGCTTACATTAAGGAAATACCATAGACAATGTTTGTAAGTCTAAATTATTCCTACAATAAGAGTCAAAATAATTAATGTCTATATAATTTTGTACCTACAAAATTAATTGGCAAAGGAAACTGTTGCCACCCCTACTAAAGAATTTTTCACGTGACTATATGTTTCACTATCATATGTATCATTATCAGGTTATACTCACAGAGCCTGTAACTTATGTTGCCAACATATGAGGGCGAGTCATTAAGTACCCATATTTCTATAGCTTGGCTTTACGGCTTTCTGCAGGTGCAAGTCGCGAGGTGGCAGCTTTGTTGCCTCTGGTATGTTTGGCCAGTACCACTCAATACGCTTTGCTGTTGTTCCACATAAACATGTAAACATGGCCACAACAAAGAACAGTGTGCAACTATTCTTGTCGTGGTCTTAAGGTGTACCAGGAACGAAAATCTACTGAAAGCTTCCAGCTCAAAATGGAAAAACCGTAACTAAATTTACGGTCTATAACAAAAATCTTTTTTTTTCCCCAGGAGTAAAAAACAATATTGCGGAACACTGAAGTCACAAGAGTACGTTGAAAAATGATATAATGGTACAGTATTAATTATTCTAATAAATTACAAATACAGTGTACAGATACTAAGTAACTTGCCCTCATACCTACAGATTGTTATCAAAACCTATTTCTTAAGAGAGAGTGCTACAACTCCATGAAAAACGCACGGTTTTTACGAGAAAGTTGCAGGTTAGCTTCAACCTATCTGCTGTTGAAATTAAGACTACAAAGATAATCACATGAACCTTGTAGTCTCAATTGGTTTATTACAAGGTAAGTTATAATTCCAATTACTGTCAATACAGACAAAAAAACATTTTCGTGCAACAGGTAGAAAAAAGTTCTTGACCTGGACCATCGGAAAAAAGATTACATTTGATGTGAGAAGATTATGGTAGCAACTGGAAGGAGAGATGAAGGGGAATCTGGTAACTTTACAAAAAGTTAGTAATATATGGTGGGAATAGGCCTCTAGGCTACTAATTACGTTGTAAAAAGGAGACAGAAAATGTAAGAACTCGCACGACGGCACTCTTGGACACGCACACACGCACACACACACAAAAGGCCCTCATCCAGACATCCAACTGGCTTAAACAGCAGCTAATCCCACCTCACCCTAGTTCGCCTCCTGGCTGCTAGGATCACTGCCAATCACTGCTCGACAGACCGCAGTATAGCATCACTTGCCGCCCGAAGAAACTGGCCCAGCCAGTGAAATGTTGTGACCACGCATCCGTGCGGAAAATGTGTTCGTCCGACTTTTTTGTGTCTTTGGGTGTGTGTATCCACGAATACTGTACTGTTAAAAGCTACGTTTACTGTCTCCTATTTACAACGTAATTAAAATTATGTTACATACTTAAGCATGTTACATTTATCAAGGATACAATACATATTAATTCTAGTTGCCATGAGTAATTTCATCATTGTCAGCAGTTCAAAATTAAAAGAAAGACTATATCAGTTACTGCAAGAAGAGATGTTTTAAAATAACAATGGTCCAGGTTTCATGCACGTAAATGTTTTAAATACCAATATTTACTGAAATGATTTTATTTACTTAGGCCCTGGTAATGGAATACATTAACCACGTGAATTGTTTGCTACTTGCTCAACACAGAATATGTCATCCAGTCTTCCAACATCATTATAATGTTGCTGCAGTACTCACAATATAACTTTCTGAAAATAAGTTCCTACACCAAAATACACAGTAGTACTACATAGTTATCCTCCGAGAGAATGCATTGTATACTTAAGATACACTATGGATATATTCATATGATCACTTTGATTAAATTTGCAATACAATGATATAAACACCCAAGAAAAACAATAGTATTCTATGCAATTTATAAGCATACAGATAAACTTAATTTAAAAAAAAAAAAAAAAACACAAAAATTACAACTATTACCTATCCTTTCAGATAATCTTCATATTATAGTTTATATTTAAAACAAAATAAACAAACATGCATAACATACATTAACCAATGATTTAGTTCAGAACATATGAAATAATTAAGCATTAAGCAAAAATCTCGGAAACTGTAAAAATCTGATAAGAAAATATGTTGTCCAGTATAGTACCAGTAATACAGTGTAACTGTACAATGCAACAAACACATTAGGCAAGATATCCGCAACATGTATCACATTTTAAAATGCTATCAAGTATTGAGAAGGCACAAAATATATTTATATTTGTTATCAAGAGCATTCTCATGACTGTGCACTTAGACCTAACACAGGTAACATAATAAGAAATTAGAGAAAAACCTGTAACAGGTAAGTAATGAAATGAGCAAAATTCATTTTATAGCAATTAAACAATTACTAACATGCCAGAATGACTATTATCTTCATAGAGGATAAGTTTCAGTATTTATTTTAACACGTTTGTTGAACTTCAAATGTAACACTTGGGACACAAAACAATAAATTTTGTCAAAATTACGAAAGAACAGAATTTTAATAGTAAGAAACTTAACAGGTCCACGCTGTAAGCATGCAACATGTATGCATGTGTGGAAAACATAATATACTTATAATTACTATAAAAACTAAACCCTACTGGAAAAACAAAAAAAAAAAATTTAACTAAGAAAGACGATATTCATAATGCGTGTGACACTGTGTTGATAATACAAGCTACAAGTGCACAGAAAATTAAACTATGTACTATTTATTTTGGTTTATATTTCTAATGAGCCATTTTTTCTTTAAATTTTTTACTTCTGCCCCATTGTAAATGAAAAATCAACATTTTACTGTGTCTGGTACCTTCGAATGTCCATAAAATCACTGGAAATCACAATACATATTCAATTTATTTTTGATCTGAAACTTCCCTGTTAGAAATGAAAATTAAATTTTTTCCAAATTCATTTAACTGTTACAGTTTTTAGTTACACAGCAAGAAAATATGCTTCATATGTATTTGATTTTCATGCCTAGAAGCACAAGCGTTAAAGCAGCTACATTAATAACAGATTAATTACAACCACAATTCTTTACAGCCAAAAGGGATGAATCACGACAAAATACAGTCTTTGATAAATTTTATACCATGTTTTCTTACAGACTTCAATGTCAACTATTATAAATCAATATTCATTGTTACATTTATCACAGAAATTTCTGAAATCTATTTTACAGTTTACAGTATTGCAGACAAAATTCTACAGTTGTTTTAATTCAAACACATTTGATATATTTACAAAATTTCTGTAAAAATTTATGTTACATTTTACACTCATACACATAAGATTTTATACTTTCATATTTTTCCTTATGCAGAACTTATGGAAAATGTAAAATATAAGTGTTACTTACATCTACAACATTAAGCGCACACATATACGTTATCATAAGAAGCTAAAAATTAATATCTTTAAACATTATAAAACAATAAATAAATGACAGAAGAAAAAAATCAATTCTCCCACAACCTTGGGGCTTTCCAGAAAAAAATACAAACAAACAGCCAGACTTTTCTTGTTGCTTTAGATTCACACTGCAAAATAAAACACACTATTTCAATATTATTTGTAAATGGTTAATAGATGCAGACAAGAAAATTACGAGACACCAGCCATTAAAGGATGACCTCAAAGCTAAACAAGCTTAAATGGAAATTGTTACGGGAAATTAGTGGCCACAGAGTACAAGAATAAGAAAATAAAATCCATAAATATTTAACGCAACATGACATTATCATGTCTTTTCACTTCACCAAACATCAATCAGCACTTCATACATAACAGTATCACGTTCATATGGTTAATATAACACATGTATATTTCAAAGAATAATATTCTCACAATTTCACACTGTACAGACTATTTATATGAATGTGGGCTTGATAGGAAGCTAAAATAGCACTTTCAAACCTTGCACCAACTAAAAAAATTGATACAATCATAAGAATACATTTAAATGCAAATAAAACAAAAATAAAAAAATTGGCACATGAAGTGAAGTGCATATATACTTGAACACAAATTTGACAGTGCGATAATTAAAATAATACCTAAATGCACGTACTTGAAGCACACCTTTTGTGAGAATCTAGTAATGATAATTCACACCTAAACGAAAACTTCAAAAATGCGTTGAACAATGCCATACAAATTTCATGACAGATCAAGGTTAATAACGAACACATTATAGAAAACAACTTCATCTTTCAATATAGAGGCAGGACTCTTAATTTTCAAGGTAACTTAGTTTATAGCCACGAAGGAAACTGAAAACACTTTAAATACTATAATAACTATAGATTTTTTGGAAAACCACAAAAACTACGTACATTTTTTTTTCCATGATTTGCAATGTAAGCAGACTTCTGAAAATAAACTTTTTTTCAAAAGACTTGCCAAGCACACATTGGGCAGGATCCACAAATTACAGTACNTACTTTCAAACCTTGCACCAACTAAAAAAATTGATACAATCATAAGAATACATTTAAATGCAAATAAAAAAAAAATAAAAAAATTGGCACATGAAGTGAAGTGCATATATACTTGAACACAAATTTGACAGTGCGATAATTAAAATAATACCTAAATGCACGTACTTGAAGCACACCTTTTGTGAGAATCTAGTAATGATAATTCACACCTAAACGAAAACTTCAAAAATGCGTTGAACAATGCCATACAAATTTCATGACAGATCAAGGTTAATAACGAACACATTATAGAAAACAACTTCATCTTTCAATATAGAGGCAGGACT
Source organism: Clitarchus hookeri (assembly GCA_002778355.1). Taxonomy (NCBI): domain Eukaryota; kingdom Metazoa; phylum Arthropoda; class Insecta; order Phasmatodea; family Phasmatidae; genus Clitarchus; species Clitarchus hookeri. The sequence goes on from NQII01001264.1 coordinate 505,007, forward strand.
CTTAATTTTCAAGGTAACTTAGTTTATAGCCACGAAGGAAACTGAAAACACTTTAAATACTATAATAACTATAGATTTTTTGGAAAACCACAAAAACTACGTACATTTTTTTTTCCATGATTTGCAATGTAAGCAGACTTCTGAAAATAAACTTTTTTTCAAAAGACTTGCCAAGCACACATTGGGCAGGATCCACAAATTACAGTACATATTGTGAAAATATTACCCGTACCATCTAGTTAAACTATAATCATTCAAATACTTTCATATAATGAAGTATCCAAGAAAAAATAGCTACGAAGGACATCGTAAATATTGCCTACATATCAGTATAAAAATATAAGAATGCAATTCGTACAAAACAGTTCAGGTTGATGCGAGGCAAGGATGCGACAATTCACGCCAGCCTCCAGTTGGCCAGCTCGGCAGCTTTCGACAACACTATCTGGATGTCTGTGGACGGGAAGTTCTGGAACCCACCACACAAGTTACAAAAGCCTCGCAAGTTACAAAGCCACACAAAAAGAAAGCGAACCACCTTATCGTGAAAACATGACAAGCGCAATGTTATTGCAAAACAAGGCTGCTGTTGCAAAAGAAAGCATGCCAGGCCAACGACGATGACATTCAGGAATGGGGACGGAATCAGCTAGGGTCTGTATTAAGGAACCATCCCAGTAATTGGCTGGAATGGTTATGGAAAACCCTAAATAACTGAAATCTAAATTTGACACCACCTTGCTCGCTTTGTTTCCAAAACGAAAATTCCTAACTTACAACCAAGAAGCATTCAGGAAATATTCCATATCACCATCACTAAGTTCTATAGTTTTACAAACACCACTAACACTTCAAATTCAACAAACAAATATTTACACCCAAAATGTAAGTCAAACTTGAGAAAATATTCTGTTTACTGTACTGCCTTGAATATGGGTGGGTACTTTAATCCAAAAAATTTTTGTCACCAATTTTGAGACCTGACAAATGTGACCATTACAGAAAATATTTTGTCTGACTAATAAACATAACTGGACAGGAGTTTAAATTTCATGAAATGAAGTAAAGTCAGCACTGAAAAGAGTGAAACCAACCATTACAATAAATATGATTGCATAACTGTTACCAGCGCATGCATCATGTTCAATAATTTTTTTCTGTGTCTACTTTTGAAACACCTGTGTGTGCGAACAAAGAGAATAATTCATTACATTTGAGAACTGCAAGTATTCAAACATTGTTAACAAAAATTATTAAGTTTAAAAAAAATTTATTGTATTGCTTTTAACTATTTGAATTTCTCTGACTACTATAAAATTGTAAAAATTTTCACATTTGGCAACATGGCAGAAAGTATTCATATACGTCCGTGTTTACATTAAAACACATCCAGTTATGGGGAGAAATTTTCTTAACAGGTTTATTTCACAAGTGCGAGCAACACACTACAAAAATATCCACGAGACATGGACTGTGTGACAAGTAATGGGGAAAAGTGTACTACGACCTGCATGAATTTCCATATTAATACTGTAATATGGCAGTTCCTTATCACCACAAAAAAACAAAATTTTGGCTCTTTCGAAGCAGCTATGTAACATTACAAGACCTTCCACAGTTGTTGGCATCTGTTCTGATAGCATGCTCATTTCAATTTTTAGTCTTGATTGATTACATGAGTGAAAGACTAAGTAGCATTCCTGCCATTGTGTGCATATCTTATTTTTATTCTTTATGGTAGTTCTACTGTTGAACTGTTTCATCTACTGACAAATCATACTATAACACTTTTCTCGCTCCCCAATTATAACCTCTTCTGTATTTTACATTTCTTTTCACTGGTCCTAACACACTTGTTTTAGTGTAAGTTTCCTTCTTTTTACATGTGCCTAAATTTTATTTTATATTTTTTATATTCCGTAAGTGTAAGAAAAGGGTTTTAGGGTAGTTATTATAATGCGAATTTGAAAAGCGCATAATTAAATTTTTTGTGTTGAAATAGCTACCATAATTTAAAAACTAGTTTGCAGCAAAATTCTTATAAATAAAAAAAAAAAATAAGTATGCCATTTATAGGTTGGAATTAATTTTTATACTGGTTATTTTTACCACTGAGCACTTGGAAGTGACAACCATCAACTGACTTACCTGGAGAAGTTTGACATTTGTTGGGAAGTCGCCACACAGCAACATGTCTCGCAGTAGGCTGCACAATAAAAGAAAATAAACTGCTACGGACAATAATCTATAGCACATGTATGTTTCATGGTAACAATTGTGGTAAATCATATGCTTCTGAGTATAAAACTGCTAAAAATAAAGTCAGCAGACAAAAAATTTAAAAAAGCAATTTTCATATACTGTAAATCTGGGGATAAAGCATCTTTATGTAACTGGCTAGTGTTACTTCTATAATTAAAAGGATATCATACAATTTTTACCTCAAAATGCAAACACTAACAGAAGTCAAAATTTGGTTTTCACGTTGCATGATTCCACAAAGATACTTAATATGACAGGACTTCTTGTTTATGGTGGACTCACACAAGCTCCATGCTTATAGTCTATTCACGGTAAAGTGAGCATTTTTTAAGGCCCTGCTAAATTATTCCTTTCATCAAATTTCTATCTTCCCCGCCAATTTTTAATGTAAACATTGCCACGTGACCAATAAACACAGTGTGTACAGTCCACTCCCAAATGTTAACATCTGAAGCTGCCCGAAAATATATTTATTAGTGGTTAATGCCTAGTGGAAGGGCCTTAAAAAGTACTAATTTTACAGTGAATAGGTAGTCTATATGCAACTGGCATCCCGGGCAAGCATATATTTAATTTTTGACATATTTTTTAGCATATTTTTTAGCGATGGGCGAGTTTGATTTTTACAGCTTCGAGTTGAGTCGAACTGTATGCATCTTGAGTCAAGTCGAGTTGAGTTAAGTTGAGAGATATATGCGGCTCTTTATGACTAGGTACTGAGAGCCGATGAGGGTGAAATGAGGTGAGAAAGGAGCAGCGCCGAAAGGCAAAGAGGTAATTGGGAGATCCCCGAGAAATTGAGTCATGATGGGCAGTAGGTTAAAACAGATTATTCGTGATTGTGAACAGGGATGAAATCATTTGTCCAACATCAGCATTCAACATTGTTTACATTTCAAACGAGGGCAAATAAATGTCACTGTTCTAAAACAAAAAAAATATATATATAAAAAAAAAGCCTGCCATCAATAAGTAACTACGCACAGCAATTTACATTTGGAAGCCATATTGTTCAACTGGTTCGGATAGCTGTCAAGTTTAATTTTAGCCTCCATTACGTGCATTAAAAAACAGGGAATGGCTATTGTTTTCCTATCAGCGAATATCGTTCATTTCGAAAATGGCACTGGTCACATATGCACTACACAGAGCTTCATCTTGATTTATTTCTGTGAAATAATTCCAAACAAGTGACCTACGATTTTCATTTCATTCAACAGACTTTGATTTGCTCGCTTCAGTATTTCACTTTCTTTGGAAAACCACAATATACTGATGTCGCAAACTAGTGTGCCATGTTAAAAAATTTGTTCTCCCACATACCCTGTATTACGCGGCTAAGTTTAAGCACAAAATATTAACGTTAATAATAAACAATAGAAAGAAAATATTTTGAGTTCACCAATGTACATTATTGGGCGTGTACTACAGCAATGAAGATAGTAATTTATAAGTCCAGAGAATATTTGTCATTCTGTTTCGCAACAAACGTGTTAACTGGTGTCAGCATCTGCTATTTAGGTTATGATTGCCGTTGGTGGTTGGTGTAAAAACGACAATCATTTGGCAGGAAAAATATACCTCCAGAATGAATGAAAATACAAAATTAGAAATGTGACCTGTACGTCTAATCATTTGACATAATTTAAAAAAAAATGCTTGGCTAAAATTACTGTTAATAACATGAATCAATTAACATACATTAAGTATTTATTTTATAGTACACTTCCGTTTCCTTAAACATACTATATTTGGCAAGTTCGCAAAAAGGAAGCTGAAGTCACCTTTTTAGTCCTTTCAGCAGACTGCTAGAAGAAACTTAACAAAAGTTAACGAATACAACTGACTACTATGCATATGTGTAGGTCTATACGGAGAAGAATTCAGTGGTGGCCATGTTTGTTTACTTTAATGTCATGCAGTGAAATACAAAGCAGAAAGAAATGAGTGTTTTCATTTTCAGAGAGGTTTAATACTCTCTGCACAAACACGTTTTATTTACAATTTATTGTAACATGAAATATTTATCATCGTCAATGTAACATAACTGACAAAATAATTATTTTGTTCACCGGCCATTGCCATCATTTAATAACAGTTGTACAGAACAGATGTGTCACTGTCATATGCAAAGCTCAATTTTCTTTGCGCAGTAAACAAAACAGAGGGGAAAAAAATTTGCAAATGCATTGAATTTATAGAATTTATTTATTTTTATTTTCATTTTTCAAAATTCGAAATACTCGAGCTTGAGAAACTAATGTGATCTCTAATCAAGTTTTCACAGAACTCAAGCTCGTACTCAAAATTTCGAGTACTTGCACATCACTAGTTTTTATAACAACTTGTTTGTGTTGGAAGTGTTAAAATGAGTAAATTAGAATTCAGCGAAATAGCGAAAAGATTTTAAGTAACCGTGACATTTTGTTAAATCGGGATTCTACTGTAATACTAAGTAATATGGCAACTTCATCTCGCAGTGGTGCTACCTGAACATACAGAACTACAGCATGTAAACATTATGTAATATGTAAAGCAACATGATGAAAAATAACACAGTTATTGAGGAACCTCTTCCACTCACATTATCATGGCACAACAGATGAAAATCAGGAACTCAAAGCGATTCTCATCGGCGAACAGAGAGTCCCATATGCGAAGAACATCAGGCAATGGGAACTCCTGAGATAACAGAAGCGTCAGCCACCTGCAACATAAACACACATTTTTTAACATCAATAACAATAACCTTAAAGGTGAAGCAAAGGTAGGAACAACTTTTAATATTTTCAGATACACATAAAGTAGAAGGATGAGAAATTTTCACACACGAATGCATGCAGTAATCATTACATTTCTCTGATTGGATCAGTTTCTTCAAGGACATGAACCAAGGCCTCATTAAACTTGAATATTTATTTCCCTTTTTCTATAATTTTATAGCAACTACCCTACTAAAGTGAAATACAACACAAATAAAAAGTTTTGAAGACATCACCACACTGTTATTAGAAATAACCCACTGCCTTTCGAAAGTACCTACTGACCATAGACAAAAGGTGATAGCGAGTTTCAACTTCTGCAAGTGTCCTCACCAGTGGCTCAAGATTTGCTACCAGAAGTTTCAAAATACTCACAGAAAACTAACATACAAGTTGGCACCACTGCAGGAACTGACACGCTCAAGACTGTTGGTAACAATTCAAATATTAAAATGTGAAATAAGTATGTTTATTCTCTTAAACATTTCTCTTGTTCCTTTTTCAAAATTGATACAGAGTTTGAAGTATGTTTTTTGTTTAACAGAAATTTCACAGTTTCTTAGGCAAGTAGGGCACATAATACGCAAGTATGCAACTTTTGAGATCCACTTGTAGAAGCGTAAAACCAAACTATATGCATACCCTATCCCAGAATGTTATTTTTTATTTATACAGAATTTTAAACAGCCTACCATTAAACCAGCACTATTTTTTTGTATGTGGTTACTCAGCAAGTAAAATATTTAGAGCTGGAGAATTTTATATAAAAAACTAGCTGACCCGGCAAACGTTGTTTTGCCATAAAAAGTATTTCTAGTGATTATAGTATTAGAAAAAAATAACTATAACTTATTGTAAGTGTGTGAGGATGTGGTATATTAGTGGAAGAGGCATGGAGCTCTGTGGACGATGACGGAATATAAAATTAGATAATTTAATAAATATTAATAAAATGGAAATACAAACAATTACAGCTTTGCGATCAATAATAAAGTTAATTAAGAAGTACACTTAATTATTGAAAATATAATTGTAAACACGTCACTACTACGATCTGAGCACAAATGAATAAGAGAAAGGTTATTGTGTGAGAGAAAGTGGAGACCGGCTACTCCGTGCTGTGTCACTGGGAGACACCTGGTGGGAATAAATTGTAACCTAGATCGATAAATGATCGATGATAATTGATCAGTTATCGACCTAGGGTAAAATTTATTAAATTACTAATATCGCTATAAAAAAATAAGGGTTGGTGGTAGAAGGGTGAAAATTTAGGAGGGTATGTATTTTTTGATGCCACATCATAAAAAAATAAAAAATAAAAATTTTGTTCAAACAATAAAAAAAAATTGTTTGGGGGTGGCCACCCTTATTACTTAGGGGTGTAAAAAATAGATATAAATCTATTCTCAGACCTACCGAGTATACATAAAAAAATTTCATAAAAATCGGTCCAGCCGTTTCGGAGGAGTTCAGTGACTAACACTGTGACGGGAGAATTTTATATATTAGATATTTCAACTAAATATTAGCAGGTATTTTACCTGAAGCTGTAGTATTGAGGGTAAAGTTCAAGCTCCTGTAGACGCACCCAAACCGGATAATCTTTTGATTTCAACTGCTCTCCTAATTTGGACATCATGCCGTTAATGCCACACTCGGCTTCATCCAGTGATTTGATGAAGAAGTCTCTTATCTCTCCCATGAGGTTCGTGAAGCAGAAGAAACAATCTGCTTCAGCATACTCTAGATCCCAACAGGAAGGAACACACACGATCAGTTTAGAGTTCGCTTACTTCTTCCAACCCATGTTGTATCAGCCTTGCCATGCATCAAACACACAATAGTAGTGTGAATTCCTTAGAAACAAACTTATTATTCTTCCACATGCGTGAAACTGGTAAAAGGGCCATTATAAGGAAAAAGTTGGAATTGATATTGTTAAAACTAAAATANAAAAATCGGTCCAGCCGTTTCGGAGGAGTTCAGTGACTAACACTGTGACGGGAGAATTTTATATATTAGATATTTCAACTAAATATTAGCAGGTATTTTACCTGAAGCTGTAGTATTGAGGGTAAAGTTCAAGCTCCTGTAGACGCACCCAAACCGGATAATCTTTTGATTTCAACTGCTCTCCTAATTTGGACATCATGCCGTTAATGCCACACTCGGCTTCATCCAGTGATTTGATGAAGAAGTCTCTTATCTCTCCCATGAGGTTCGTGAAGCAGAAGAAACAATCTGCTTCAGCATACTCTAGATACACACACGATCAGTTTAGAGTTCGCTTACTTCTTCCAACCCATGTTGTATCAGCCTTGCCATGCATCAAACACACAATAGTAGTGTGAATTTCTTAGAAACAAACTTATTACTCTTCCACATGCGTGAAACTGGTAAAAGGGCCATTATAAGGAAAAAGTTGGAATTGATATTGTTAAAACTAACATATTATAAAAAAAAATTATATTTTAGACTTGCACAACAGAATATGGTACAAATATAAATGCTGTTATTTTATGGTACATTTCAATTGGCAGCACTGAGCTTCGTCACTACTCCGTGGCGGACTCGAGACCACGGAGGGATGTCTGTTAATTGCTTATTAAAATCCATCAGTGTATAACCAAGTGTTGTTTGCTTTGCTTCTGTTATTCTAACAAATGCAAATGCAAACAAGAGAAAAAAACTGCGTAGGAAAGCATAAAGTACTAGTAGAAGTCTGGCATCTTTTCTTTGCTACCAAAATTTTGAAATCTGGTGAAATATCTTGGCTTGAAACAACACTCGCGATACTTCATAAATGTTCATCTGTAAGCTGACTTGTTGGTTTGGATGTAAAGTTGAACACTTTACACGGAAGAAAAACTATTCACAAATATAAATAAAAATTTGTTGGATTGACTGTTTTATTTCCTGTTGTAAACTCGGTCTCACATAACTTGGCAAGATTTTGATAGTTCGACAAGAGTAGCACCAATGCTTACTTTTTGTTTATGTATCCTTTCACCATCAGCTGGTGCATCAACTGGCAGCTGTATATTTTACTAACACGCTGTCTGCTATTCCACTTGCTATCATAATGCTTAACAAATTTTAAGGTATTTATAGACTGACATCTGTCAAAAAAAAATTGTGCGTTATGAAAGTAAAAAAGGAACCCTTGCAAAAATGAAATATTTGCCAGCTCAATTTTAATTTATTACAGACAACGAATTTGGGTTAACATTTGCGAGATGGTAATGGTAGTTCTTATCACACTTTGAACGTTACATCTAATATGTTAAGACTGGGAAATAAAAGTAATTCAGGGAACTTCCTTGACAATGTACTTTCATTTGCCAACCAACAACTCACCAATGACTTTTCCAAAACGGTTATTCTGCTATCACTGATACTAAATAGCTTGAGTTAGAAATATGTGGTGTGAAATAACGTAAGAATTAATTGCTTAAAAAACTACCCACGTACATCCCACTTTCTTAGTTTTATTAGTACAGTACAGTAACAAAACAGAAAAAGAACAAGGAGATGGGTTTGCGGGAAGAGAAGAACATGGCGTGTAATGGACGTCGGCATAACAATTACATGCCCAAAATAAATTACTATTATTCAAAATTGCTGTACACTGAAATACATAAGTTACTTTAAAAATTATGCAGAGTTTGCGGAATAATAAACCATTGGTATATGTTTGTAAATTCGTTATTTTACATGAGAAAGCTATTTTTTTTAGCTGGTAGTGTTTCGGGAATGCGCTAACAGATGGTATGGCAGGGCGTGTTGTGAGCCAAGTGCGTTCATCAAAGGTAGAAGCACATTGTCCCTCTTGATCCCGTCTTCTTAAAAGTTCACACAAGCCCAAGCACATGCACACAAACACAAACACACAAAATTATTAAATAAAAATAGATTTTTACGCATATCAGTAAAAAAAATGTACATGGTTACCTCGCCACTCTGCATCCAGATCGCAAGCAAAACTGTAATAAATAGGGCCTATTATTTCGTTCATTCCTTGGACGTAACCCTGTCCGGGGTTGAGCTTTGCATACAAAAAAAGGATTCTCTCAACCACCTCCCAATGGGCCTCAAGACCTTCCGACATGGGTGCATAGTCCTCCGTAGCCTTCTTCACAGACAAAGTAATCTGCAAACAAAACAAGCAGCAATTATTTTGTGTCAATAAGCCTGTTATTGTGGCAGGTGACGCCATACTTCTATGATAACCTGTTATTAATCAACCCACACATTTTTTTCAATGTGTTTTTTTCACAACACTTTGAACAGAACAAATGTAAAAAACAAATATCAACTCAGAATTTGTTGTGTTTACAGCAGTTTATTGTATGGAAAAAAACATTTTCTAAAGAAAAATAAAAAAATAAAAATAAAGGAAAATGGCAAGAATACTTGCAGTAAACAATTGCATTATCAGTGAACAGTGTGCTTACATTGACTATGTTATTATTTATCTACAGTATGATACTGTGATCAAAATTCATGTTCCCAGGAATAATGGCTATCACTATCAGATTACACACCATGATGNCTACAGTATGATACTGTGATCAAAATTCATGTTCCCAGGAATAATGGCTATCACTATCAGATTACACACCATGATGTACTAATCTGAGAATTAGACATCTAGAAATATGAGTAAAATACTGCAGAGCCTTACTAAAAGGACCCAGTATGGTTTCAGAAATACAGTTGTTACATCGGGAACGTCGCTATTGCTATTTTGGCAAATTTTTGATCAATTATGACCCACCTCCATACATAAAAATTTATCATATTTTTGCTTGTAGTCCATGTTCAGTCATATCTAGCGCAAAAATGACATGGTCTTTTTCATTCAAATATAAATTAATTTTAATAAGCACATCTTTTGAAAAAAAATTATACCCTTGTCTTCTAAAATGTTACAAACATAAAGCGGCGCAAGGTTTTACCAAGCATTGTAAGTCAATGTTCAATTGTCTCTGGAGTAAAATCAACATTGTTTCTGCATGAAATATTTATTTTATTTAATAGTCAGACGTCTTCTGAATAAAATGATACCCCAGACATGTGTACTTGACCTCCCCTTGTCATCATAAATGTTTAAATATTGCACTGTGAATGAGCACAAAGTACTGTACATTTTCAGTGGCTCCTTGCAAAAAAATGAGAGGATTTGTCACTGAAAAATGTATTTATTTCAACGCAATAGACACGTCTTCTGAATAAACTGATATCCTGGAAGGGCATATGTGAAACCTCTGTCGCCCAATGTGTAAGCACACCGAGTCCCTGTAACCCATGGCAAGTGCCAAGTTTCAGTTATTAATTACTGAAGGTCGTAAAGAAATCAATTTTAATGACTGTATCTATTTGCCTATGTCTCGAAAATTACAAGTTTTTACAACAAAATACTATTATTCACTTGAAAATGTACTGTAGAGGTCTGCAAGATTGAAATGCAGTGAAGTAATGATGTTAGTTGCTTCACNACATTTTTATACATCAGCAGATATTTACCATCTTAATATGTGAACACTACTCTACCAAAATCAAATACACACGTCACTTCAAAACACAACATGCAAAATATTTTTTTCCCTTATTTTTCTAGCACTTATGCGGTATATGTTACTAAAACGAAGTGTTTTATAGTTTATGTTGTTCACCATTACAGATATTATGTGGTGCTTTTCTAGTTATGTATTGAGTAAGCACAGCAAACTTGTGTACTGTAGTTGATGTGAACATTAAATGAAATAGCGTGGCAATGTTTACGTTGACATGGGGCAGAAGGATATGCAAACAGAAGAAGAAACTACAAAGTGCTCACTTTCCACTCATTTTAACAAAATCAAAATTTTGTATACAAGGCACAGTCGTCAATAATCATTCACAAAATCAAACCAAAAAAGGTTACAAAATCAGAGTAAAAAAAAAAGCACAAGTCCTTAACATACAATAATAAAAAACCAAGCAAAGTGAGAAAGCATGCAAGTGAGAGCCCATGACAGTAATAGTGTCATGCGTGGAACATTTGGAGGCAGGTAGAGGATGGCGGAGTCAATAGGTACTGGCTAGCGCTGGAGGTCTAGAGGGGTGGTATCTGTTTTTAGATGTGTGTTACATCCAGTACAGCACTCACCAACAGAAATGCAACATGCAGCNATCTGTTTTTAGATGTGTGTTACATCCAGTACAGCACTCACCAACAGAAATGCAACATGCAGCAAACAAAAAAAAATGTTCATCAAATTAATTTTTTCAGCTGATTTCCCTCCAATTTTCTACCTTTTTCCACCCAGATTAAAAACTAGCTGTTAAGATGCTACAAATGAGGTTGACATAAAGAGGTTATATTGGACATTCTGGTCAATCATTCTGTGAAAAACATGCTTGTAGATGATATTTTCAAATTTATGTATGTAGAAACGTAATAATATGCAGACATATGGAACCAAAAGATAAGCAAAACACTGAACTTAAAAAAATATACAAATTCAGTTACCTAACTATCAGAAAATTGGGAAATTATTTTCACAAACTACAATGTTGACGGGAATTTGGCCCTCCAGTAGAAAATCATGTGTGAACATTTATTGTGAATCAACTTTCACTTATTAAAGGTTCATCACTTGATAGCAATCTAAGGGAAAATTAAAAAATCTACAATATTAAAACCGTTTTCCTTTTTTAAATTGTTGCAATATTGTGGTATACAGAGCTGTTTCACATAACAAATTTTTGTTATTACAAAATTTATTCACTATAACCTAGCAAATGACATGGATTTAAAACCAAAACAAAATGTTGCACTAACAAGACTCAGTACAATACTAACAATTCCGTTGGCTAGAGATTGTTCATGGTTAACTGAGCACTTTTGAAATCAACCTCTGAAAAATGTCACTGCTCTTAAATGCATACATTTTAACAGACACACGCACAGTGAAGTTGGTAATAATGGAAAGAAAGTAGTACACTGTTTTAAAATTGAATCAAAATTGCCAAAATACTTGTATATGCTAAAATATTTTTTCTGCTTAATTTTTTAAATTAATATCAGTGCAAGAATAAGCAAATCTATTAAATATGTACTTTTCTAATAATTTCAAAATTTTCACTTGAAAGATAGTGATGGGCAAAATCGAATTATTCTTTAAATCGATTTTCATTCGAATAGTCTCGTCAGAAATCGAGTTAATCATTCGGATTCCGAATATTCTGTTTTCTTCTCCGTTTGAGTCTTAATCGAAAGGAATGAATGTTAATGCTGACACAAGTTAACAGTTCGAAAGTACTTGTTTGAAGAGAGTAAATTAATGGCGTATTTGGCTAAAGCTACGACACTTGTGTTAATAAGAAGTTATAATATTTATTTGTATTTGAAAAAGGTAACATTTTAAGTTCTTGATCATTTTTCGCCTTATTGTGTATTCCGGAGCTGTAGGAACTGAGACAGAATGCTTTTCACATTATTTTATTTCTATTCACAATCGGTTCTCGTTTCAATGATAAATACATTTTCTCAAGTATTTTAATCCGTGAAAAGATATAAAACTGAAAATAATTGCTAAAATTTATAATTTATTTTCAGAAACAGAATTATTGCAGTAGCTGCCATTCACTTCCCTGATATTCGAATGAAACACACACTTCGTGGAGATATGTATGAACATTTGCATAAGTGAAACGAATGAGCATATTCGCATGAGTGCAATATTGGACGTAAACTGTGTTTAAAGAAAAAAATGCAGAGACACAATTTTAAATCTTTGTACAAAAATGGCAAGAAGTTAAATATCAATAACTGATGACCTTAAAAAATTACGTCAATATTTTGCACCTAGTGTTATCTGTTGTCTAGAAGGAAAACTTCAAACCGAATGATTCATTCGAATACCACAGACAAAAATCGAAAATTTGATTGTACTGCAACAATCAAATAGTCAAATTGTTTTCATTCGATATGCATGAATAAAGTTTTCAAACCCATGGCAATGTCAATTTTACAAATGACAGAAGAATTCTCCAGAACAAAATGTTTCTGGGAGATACACACATTTTTTGTGTGTATACAATTGATATATTACACATCAATATACATTGATCTGCAGTGTCCATACAAGTAGAGCTAAGCAGGACTTTCAAAAGTGCTCATTTTTACAATGAACAGCCTATACTAAAAAGTAAATTGAATAATTTAAATGAAGCAATTTCAATAACATAATATAAAACTATTTGCAGGAAGATTTTAATGCAACTTTCACAGTAGGTCTTAAATAAACTTAAATACTGAGGTATCCAGGGAGCTGAACAGGAGAAATAAAACATTAGTCTTTATTTGAAATTTCCTCTACACAGGACAGATTTTTCTCTCAGTTTAGATATGTTACATCGTAGCCATCTGCTAATTTTTTTAAATTTAAACTTGCTGCAAATAAATTTAAAAAACAAGTAAAAACTCCAGGCAGGCATAGCTTAAGAAAAATACATTTGTTTAGCCAAATGCAAAAATTCAAAATCAGGGCAAGCAGATAGCTCATCTATAAATTAATGGAAAACATTGTATTAGTATTTACAGACTCGATTCAATTAGTACTTACTATTTCCATATGTAATGAAATTATTGAGACGTTGCAAAGAGAGACAGTGAATGGCAAGCAGTCATCAGATGTAACAAACTGGAAAGCTACTGTTTGTTGTACATGCTGGAAAAATGGCAATGCAGCAAGTGAAGTATGGTGGAACAAGGTCACCTGTATCTACAGTATTGTGTTGCTGCTGCTTGAGTCTAACGGCATGTACCAACACCCAGCTGTTGTATAGAATTACAGTAAATGTACTGTAAGCACCACAAGTCCTGCCGGGAGAATTTACAGTGAGCGGAGCGCAGCCGGCGAGGGGCGAGGGGAGAGGTACGTGTGCGCGCAGCCAGCTGCAGTCTGAATGCCGTGCTGAAAACATTACTCTCCGTATTATCAGTTGCGAGCTGGCCGATTCACGTCAAATGTTTTTGTAACAGTTTGTACACAGCCGGGCTGTCACTAATACCAGCTGCAGTCGGCAGGGCCGTACAGTCGGCCCAAGAGCAGGCATCTGGGGAGGAGAGGTACCAGGACTTTTAGTGCTTACAGTAACTCCTGGCCCAGCGCACGATACTCATGTACATTTATAGACTTCTATACCTCAGGCTCTTTTCTGCTTTCATTATGTTTTACCTTGTTGCGTGAAACATGTAAGTTGCAGTACTAGCAAATTAAACACTGCCACAAACTGTCACACATCCTACTGGGTATCCAACAAACAAATTTTAAACAACGAAGTTAAATATACAAAAGTTATCACTACCCATCTGAACTGAAAACAATCACTAACACAAAAATTTAGTCCATAGTCCACTGTCAACAAGTCCAGAAGTCAGAATAAAACACACGAACACACTTTGACTGCAGGAGTCAAATCAAATTACCTTGCTGTTTCAGCAGCTCCTGATGTTACTGAATGTGAAGGCTTGAAAAAAAAAACCTTTCGATGCTCTCCAGTACTTTTATACTGTATGTGCTGCACAAAAATGTCAATATGGCTGGAAGTTAAGAATCTGAAGTGCTACTGATGACAGTCTCAAGAAGAGCTTTACCACCAAATTATATATGTAGTTTCTTGTTGGATAGTAAAATTTCTTCCTCATATATGTTTTTCTCTAGTGTGGCAGGAGAGGAAATATCTTGAGAAATTTCTTCTTCTATCTGTATCTGGTACCCAGAATCCCCTCCATCATCTAATAACTCTGTGATATCTTCTTTTGTGGGGCTCCTTGCAAATCCAGTACGCAGTGTGAGCTGGTAATCACAGACACCACACCCTCAAAACTCATACTCTATGTCACTCTTAAACAACAATTTTTCCTGCCCACTGGCAAGTGTGGAGGTTTTGATCTCATTTCATGCTGAAGCACATTTGAAAACTGCACGTCTATTGCCGTAATTACGAACATTCTATAACGTTCTCATCCCTTGCGTATTTTCCCCTTTGTCATTTGGCTTCTCCAATACCATCACTTAATCGATAGCTTTCTGTATAATATTTGAATACTAAAATTACATGATCTACTGGTTAAATAATAGATAAAATGTGAAGCAATTTCAGGCATTTTACTTTCCCATCTCATCTAGACATATTCTCCATACCAGGACAGAGTGGAGGATTGCCTAGGATCAAAAAAGCCTTGACATCATCAGGAGCAATTCCTAAAACTTCTAACTGAAATTTATACACTTCAGGCACAAAGTGATCTTTAAACAAATGGTCTGCAGTTGTCTGCGAAAACAAAGCATTTTTGAGCTTATGTAGCATATAGGCAAATCTAACTTTATGTCCTTTGGCCTTGAGACCTTAATGATATGCCGACAGCAACTTACTTAAGATGATGGCTACTGTCAGCATTGGCACACAATAAAGCAGACAGCTTCTTTGTACTCAGTTTCCGCCCAGGTGCAGTCCCCTCGTGCTTATAATCATGTGTATTTTCAGGCAGGGAAAACCAAAACAGGCCTTTCTCTTCAGCACTGTAAGGCTGCACATGAGTCAGTTCTTCATTTTCAATTATAATGGAAGCAGTTTCCTGAATGGCTCAACACTAGCAGTATTGGCACTCAATGCTTCCTCAAGCATCATTTTATTAACAATTGCCAGTGTCGGAAACACCACACCACAAAATCACGTGCTTTAAATTTACGGTTTATAATTTCAACCATTTTTCAGCTGCAGCCTGCAATTCTACACCGTCCACTGCGACCCCATTTGAATTTTGCTGGAAGTACCATCTTTGTACAGCCACCTCCAGATTTTTATCACTGAACAACTTCAAAAATTTTATATTGAAACTTTTGTTTCAGCTCTCCATTGCAAAGCAAACACCTTAAAATTTTCCCTTTTTTTTTTTATCTTTCTTTATTTACAACAACAGTTTGTTTTGCAAATCCAAATTCTATGCACAGACTAGTTCACTAATACAACTTTAAAATGTTTTATTTCTCTTGCACATTCCCAACTAGAATAGAGAAAGAGAATATGGGGATAAAAAGTGTAGAGGGAGATGCACAATGTTACATACAGTACCTCCACTTACATTCCATGCCTACAACATCCAACAAACATGCAGCACGTCAGATTTTACAGTCATGTTATTAAAGGTTAGTAGGTGTAACGTAACTGCAATACTGTTAAAAAAAAAAGTACCTACATGCATTCCAGTAAGTTAAGCACAGTTTTCTTGAGCTCTGTATGCCAATTCTGTGCATCACTTAAAAAAATAATAATTAAAAAAATTATTTGACCAAAATTTGGTTGTATGGGTTATCCAAAGTCAGAAATATTGAGCTATCTGTGTTAATTTTCACACTTATTTTATTAGCTTTCAAAATCAGGCAATATCCATAATTAAGGTAATTAATAATTTTGACAAAAGCCACATTAAATTTTCAAGCATAGAAGGTATAAGTTTATTATAAACTAATCCCTTTAAATTCATAAATTTGGATGATAAAATATATAAATGTACATACCTGCTGCTAGAGGACAGCAAGAAAAAAAATTCACCCATCACATCAATAAATAACAGATAAAAACCCAAATACTGTATTTCATATAAGAAACAGCCTAAATGACATGATTCTTAATGCAACTTTCTTTATAAAGACAATTAATTTAACTGTACGTACTAATCAAAATGATACCGGCATTAAGTAAAAAAGATTTTAAGATACAAACTGAAATACTTTAAATCATTTCATACATGAAAACTCAAATTTTTCAAACTATTTTTTTTTTGTGAACTTATCAATATTCTTGCTATGCACGATGGCAAACTGGAGATAGCAATTACAAGTTGCAACCACACACACTTTCATGACTTATCTATAATTTGAACCTAGACACTTTGATGTCTGAAAGCAACACCTTAGCCAACAAGAGCCCTGCTGAAGTTCTACTTTCAGGCTATTACTCTGCCTCATATAAACAGAGCGTAAAGTGTACAAAATTACCCCAAAGGGACAGCACATCCCATTCGTGTGCCCTCGCTTTAATAATATTTCACATAAGAACTACTTACTAGAAATTACAAACACACCTATTATTCTCCCTGTTTTTATTCATATTAATTATAACTGAATTGTTATCATTTACAGGTAAAAATACAAGAAAATGTTTAATTTACAAAAAAATAATATACTTTGATACTTTTATTACCAGAAGTATAATATGCTTGTGATAAAACACATTTAAGAAACCACAAATAGCCTACATTTAAATATGAATACAGAGGAAGAAACTTCTTACACCACTATGTCTTTCCTCTTGATTTCCTCTATGAACCCACTTATCTCAGACACCTGCTGACCCGTGAAAGTGCCTCGTACGAAACACAAACAGTTTCGCCAATACGAGTATCCTGTCACTTAGTTACTTCCCACTTAAATGTTCAGTGAGAAATGTTGTTATTCTTAAGTGGGTGTTGCAAACCATAGAGATTCACATTCCCAATTAGATCTCAGGACACAACAAAGTGGGAATTTTTCAGTTGGGAATCCTCAAATGGGTAGTGTGGCAGGCACTTTACTAAAGTGTAGTGCTTTTTCAGGGTGCTCCCTCTTCCTCTCTTTATTCCAACATCTGCAAACACACACTCAAGTCCTGTTGTGCCCATCACAGTCCTCCCCGTAAGTGAAAATACAATCTGTTTGCATGTGGCTCCAGTTATTAAGTACCAGCTTTATTCCAAACAGGCAGAAAATGTTATGGAAGGAAAGCGCATACAGAATACCATTTTAGAGAAAATTTCAACCCTTATTTAATTCAGAGCAGATTCAAGCATCTCAAATGAAACTTTACACAGACTGAACCCACACTGACAGAACAAACAGGAATGGAGAAAACCACATAATTAAATCCAGTTGGCGAAGTTGACTGGAGTGTAGAATCTAGATTGTAAATTTACTTTACTCAAACACCTAACTGGACTGAAATTGCAACATAAATGATGAAACAAGACACCCTAACGAATCACTGTAACAGGTTATAAGTAATTCTGAAACATTTAAAACAGAGTAGATAAATATTCCTCATGGAATAGAAGTGAAGGGAATACAAACTATCAATGCTCACCAGATAATTAAAAATGAGTAATTTGTGAGTTGTTTGTTCTGTGGTTTCAACCACAAATAAAATGTGGGAGTTAAATTTTTTTTCAATTCAAATTTACTTTGTCTTTGCTTTTGTTTCAATCAAAGTTTGAAATTTTACTGGAAACCGGTGAAATAATTCCTTGTTCAGTTAAAGTTCAGTTCAGGTTGAAATGCTACTAATGGGGATAGTTTTTATATATATGTCAGTTCTGGTAAAGGATGTCGAAATAAAAGTTAATGACTTTCCATGAGCTATCCCTATGTCATGATTGCACATAAAAGGAAAGAAAATCGCTTTACTATGAATGGAAATCTTAAGAAAAATACAGTAGTATAAAATGTAATGTTCACCAGATGTGTTTCCTTAAATAAAATCATCTCAACAATAGAACACTGGCATAAAAACAAGGAAAAAGTTAACAATTATTTTTTCTAATCTGAAAGTACTAAGTCTGTTTTCAAAATAATATTAACCACCTTATAAAATTTATAAATTTTTTTTTTAATTTCCTACATGGCAAATGGTGGTTCAGTGAATGCTAACAGATGTATGCTAGCCAGACCTAAACCTCATTATTACGTGTGGGAAAACATGTTAAAGACTCACAAGTAATGTTTTGTTAATAAGTCAACACACAGTTATAAATGCATTTAATATTAGTTGAAATATGTTAAATGAATAACAAAGAAACAATTACTTACCCATTTAACAGAGAGCAAGTCTTTCGTTAGATTCCCCCCTCTTGGGTCTATTTGTATATCTTCGTAGCGAAACTATTGTTTATTATTTCGTACAGAAATTAAAGCTACCTCAGGCACTCAGTACTACTCATATGCCCCAGGTGAAGTCTAATTTACTTTATGAACCTCCACCTCAGGTGTGCCTTCCCTCATTCTACGCTACGCTGCTGCCAACTTCAACTCTGTCTCTCAACTGGTATGCCTGCCAGCGAGCAGGCTTGTAACCACCTGGTTCCAGGCAACCCACGCAGCATGTGTGCCTGCCTTGGGTATCTGGTTGTGTCCTGCACCCGTGGATGGCTCTCCAGGCAGGGACACAGAATGCGCTTCCCAGTCGCGCAGCAGGGATGGCAAGCTCTCACCCCTACATTGCTCTCCCCCTTTCAATTACCCCCGGCTGGTCGGAGGCAGTTCTTTTCTGCTCAGTCTCTGCACTGTTCAGCTGACTGCCTGCTGGCTTCTGCCTGCTGGCTTCGTCTACAAGAATGTCCACTGTGTTCCACACACCAGTTCTACTCCCATGAAGTCACCCTGATAACCGATAAGGGGTTCATATCGCTGTGTTGACACGGCCACACTGGTTGTCTAGCTGTTGCTTTTTAGACATCGCCCTTGTCGCACTGTTCCCTACTCACACGTGTAATGCACTCTCTTGGTGGTCTTTACCTTGCTCCTCAGGCATCCTAGACACAGGCTGGGAAATACTCTATTTTTTTTAATAAACACATATAATAATATACTCTGGTCTTTCACCTCTTAACTTACCCCTGTTCCTCACACCTAGTACACAATGGGAACTGCTCTCTACCTCAGTCTGGGCACCTGGCTATTAGCAATACTGCAGCTTCTCTGGGCACTGCTGGAGCTGGGAGCAAGGACAACTATGAAAACTTCTCAAAGGAGACTTGGCTACCCGTGCCACTCCTCTGGGCTCCCCAGAGAGTAGGTGTAGTGATGATCCCACCTCCCCAAGGGGTATCAACACCTCCCACGTAGTAAATGTTACAAGTCTCAGCTGAGTACCTGGCTACCAGCGATATTGCTGCTTCTCTGGACATCAATGCAACGGGGAGTAGGGTTCACCATCATCAGGTGGAGGGACGCCCTCCTTTGGGAAGTGGTCAGATCCCTGGGCATCGGCACCAGAGAGAGACTGTGGCTCTCTGGAAGGCCCACTCTTACCTACCAACACACAGTTCAGGCCACTTTGCTCTCATACATGACAGAGCCTCAGTCTTGAGCTTTCTTTACCTTGCCACAAGGCAGTGAGGACAAAAACTGCGAAAATAGCCACTGCTCAGGCTTAACGTCCTGTGGAGCAAGAAGCCGCCTGTCCGAGTGCATTCCCCAGAGAGGAGGCTGCACAACAACGATCAGGCAACACCACTTTGGTCTGCNTTACCCCTGTTCCTCACACCTAGTACACAATGGGAACTGCTCTCTACCTCAGTCTGGGCACCTGGCTATTAGCAATACTGCAGCTTCTCTGGGCACTGCTGGAGCTGGGACAACTATGAAACCTACTCAAAGGAGACTTGGCTACCCGTGCCACTCCTCTGGGCTCCCCAGAGAGTAGGTGTAGTGATGATCCAACCTCCCCAAGGGGTATCAACACCTCCCACGTAGTATATGTTACAATTCTCAGCCGAGTGCCTGACTACCAGCGATATTGCTGCTTCTCTGGGCATCACTGCAACGGGGAGCAGGGCTCACCATCATCAGGTGGAGGGACGCCCTCCTTTGGGAAGTGGTCAGATCCCTGCGCATCGGCACCAGAGAGAGACTGCGGCTCTCTGGAAGGCCCACTCTTACCTCCCAACACACAGTTCAGGCCACTTTGCTCTCAGAACCTCAGTCTTGAGCTTTCTTTACCTTGCCACAAGGCAGTGAGGACAAAAACCGCGAAAATAGCCGCTGCTCAGGCTTAACGTCCTGTGGAGCAAGAAGCCGCCTGTCCGAGTGCCTTCCCCAGAGAGGAGGCTGCACAACAACGATCAGGCAACACCACTTTGGTCTGCAAGTGGCAGGCACTGCAGAGAATCAGCAGCTCGAGTTCTGTTCTAGTTTAGTGACCAGGCTGCTTCAAAATACCCCTACCCCACCCAAACACTATCCAGCTCCTATCAGAACTACATCCCTCACCTCAGTTGCAACAATCCTTGGTTATATACTCAGTAGCTCATAGTAACCGAGCCATTACAATAGAGTGCAGATGTAATATAGTAAATATTTTCCATTTTTGCCATCTTTATAAAGTATGAATTTTCAAAGTGATTAATAAAGAAGCAGCACAAAAATATTGAAAAGAACTACCCAAATTTCTAAAGATGCAATTTTTCCCCTTTATGAAAACTTTTCAATGGGTGCGGACCCAAAGCCTGAATTGTAGAAACCAGCAACTCTGTTTCAAGAACCATGCCATGGATAAAATAAACATAACCAAAACTAAAGTGATCATTATGGAATCACAAGTGGCTATTTGCTGTAAAAAGCAAAAAATCTCTCTTCAATTCAGATTTTTTTCTTTACTACATGTAAATTTCCTTAATTGTGTTTACTGCAGTCCCAATACACACTGTTAATTGGGAGTGCGTTTACTGTAAGTAAAGTACTGTGGTTACATTCTTACACAAGCAAAATTTTCAAAAAGAGATTGGAGAGAGCAGCGTGAAACATTTGCTTCTCACACCTGACAACTTTCCCAAACATGTACCTTCGTGACTCCCAAGCCTTTGCGCTCAACGTTCGCTGACTTGAGGACATTGTGCTGTACACGGACGTGAAGCCTTTTCACACCACTACTATGTACCACTTGCTGACATGGGAAGTCGGTTGCTTGCTGGAAGAATGATATGTCAGGACACAGGCGTCTGTAACACCCAACATCTTTGTGTGGCCTTCAGAATGCACTAGCTCCTTCAACATGACCTAACTACTTTCTTAACTATGGATTAAATTAAGACTTGGCATAGCTATTTGACAATATAGTACATTTGTAAATAACAATTTTAAGTCACATGAAACACTTAGGGAATAAATGTAAACTAAAATAAATTTGCAAATCTTTCTCAGAGTACTATAGTTATCCAAACATAATATGTAGTTGTATTTTACTGTGAATGTTACTTCTTATTTTCACACACTAAAAAAAAAAAATTTGATTAACATTTTTGCTTTGCCACAATTTATATTATTAACAATTGTATAAAATGTTACGTTACCCCAATAGCTTTGTTTAGGCTACATATTTTTTAGCACATACTTTCAATTTAATCTTCAACGCCAAGCTTTGCTCTACTACAATGTACAGTATTTCATTTCATTTTTGTATCCAACATCAATAGACAAATAATACAAATACTTATTTATCTGGGTGCTAAAATGAAAAATTCTGCTAAAATACATAACAAATTAATTTGTGGGAATGTTAATTTTTACCTCTAGATAAATTGAAAACATGGGGATTGTCTCTTTTATGATCTTATATTTGGGTGAATACAGTACTATCCTTTCACAAGCTACAGTTCATTAGAAGACTACTTCATTCCAAGTTTTACACATTTGGAAAACCTGTGAAACATATTAACTTGCTATGAATATTATTTTTATATTACCTAACATCCTTGTCAATCTGCAGAAGAACTTCATTGTCTTTGAAGAAGGTCTGCCACTGACTGTCAGGGTTTAGATTCAAAGGGTGGTCAGCCATTGTGACATCAATCAGACTGCCATCATCCTCCTGAGACTCCCCTGGCATCACGATCATCTCCTCTGGCAACACAAAAAGCAGTGGTACTGCTTCAATTCCCCACTATAGTTTAAACTTTCAAAATTCACTGTTGAAAGAATGTCCACAATAAATGGAGTAAACTAATTGCATCAGCATTTTGAAAATTCCAGGAGAACTCACCAATGAACTGCTTGTACAGTTCTCGTTTCCTCGCCAGTGTTTCGCTCCAAGTGCCACGAGTGGGCGGCAAGTAATTAAGCAGTAATTTCCAACAAAGGGCTCGTCTTCCTTGCTCATCCGGGATGCCTGGCATGGAAATTAAAACACAAACGTATATAACACCACTGGTAAATTATATTCCGAGCTTTAAATAGCCAATCTCCTCCCTAGTAGGTCCACAATAAATTATAAACATGCAAAACCAACAACAAAAGTAAAAAGTTTCCTTAAAAAAATCAAGAGGAACACTGGAAAGAAAACTGATTAACAAAAAACTGTCTAACTGCAAAGACTAAATAACTGCATACGAATTAACCCATAAACAAGTAAATCATAACAATTATTTAAATCCTACGACTAAAGTTTCTAATCAAATACTGTGATGTGCACATTTGTACAAGTATTCTGTGGAAAACAGCACAGTATTTCACATTTTAATTTTCTGTACTTCGTTTTTTCCCTCTTTTGGTATGGCTTGCTTACTGGATTGCTAGAAGACCATTCCATTAAGTTGGATGGGATGGGTATCCACATCTAGGATAAGTTCCTTTAAAAAAACCTATCTCTGGTCGCCACATATCTGATACACATCCTGGATTCATATTCTTGATACATACATGTCCCAAATTCGTATTCTGACTTGACAGTGAGTTGTCGCTAATGAAAAGCCTTGTCTTAATGACACTTAAGTTAAGTGCTATTTTTGCCAATTACCACCCCCTTCCCTTATTCAGTAAAGAATTTGGCTTGGACTCTGTATTGAACAAATTGTATACATCGCTATGACAGGTACCACAGATTCTTCAATTATCAACGAGTCCGTACACTGGAACAAGACAGGCAGTGGCGCGTGGTGGACTTTTTTTGTGGGTAAGCTGTGAGATGATCATTACACACATACACACGTGTGTGCATGCACGCGAACATGTACGTTGCAGTGTTTTAATTAACAAATACAACATTTTTAATGGTTGGAAAGTAGGTTGTACTTAACGCAGTGAGATACACTAAACATCATAATAGACTCCTAAATATAAAAAAATATATGGTATGTTATAATATGCAAATACAAATTTATTACTTTTTCAAACATACACTTGTATAAACAAAAGACACACATCACAAGACTCTACGATACATTCTATAACATGACAGTTTGAATTTAAGCATATTAGTTAATTTGTAAATTTACCAATATTGTTTACTACTGTACTGTTTGAGAGTGAGCAATTTCAGTGGCTGAGGTCTTCAGCGCTGATGACGGAGCAGCGACGGAATGTATTCATTAAGGAAATTGAGGGATCCAAAAAAAACCCACCCACCAACCAATGACTGCGCCTGCCACATTTCCCACGTGCCTAAATTCGGAACGACCCAACGGTAAATCAAACTCTGTTCACCTTGGTGGAAGGCAAGTGATTTGATCACTACACAAGCGCAGCACCCTTATGCATATGTAGCAAACATGATACGTGGTATAGAGATTATAGCATGAATAGTTTACTCAGTTACAGATCAGAGATAATATTTAATTGCTAGAAAGTTTGATTCCTCTTTCTTTGAAATCTTAGTAATCAATTTGTTATAAACTTTTGTTCATTTTGCATTTCACACAGATGATCTTTTCAACTGATAACACCTTTTTGATGGTCTATCCTATTTTTGCATGTTGCTGCTATACAATTTTATTCTTTTTCAAGGCTAAAAAATTTTTCTGGGGAGGCACTCGTTGCAGGAATAGTTAATATGAGTTTACGTAACTTAACTGTAAACTACTAATTTTTCAAATGCAGTTTAGTATTAAAATGTCTATTGAATTATTTTCCTGCAGTAGTTATCTCCACATCTGGAGTTGGTGTCACCACTGACAATTTCTCTTATCATTCCAAAAGTAAAAAAACAGACAATATGAAAAACAGTACAAAGAGTAGAGCGAGACTGTGCCAGACTGGCGCCAGGTTGACTGTCCTAATCCATTCTGGGCAGCATACGCTCCGGGATTCGCAGTTTACCTTGCAGAGGCAGTAATCAGATACAGGACATTGCAGAGGAAATCACAGTATAATACATTAAAAACAGAAGCTAAGAACATAAAACTGATACTACCACTAGTCTGTATGCGTGTTACATAATTAAGACAGTGCTGAATGAAAGAAACATTTTTATTTATTACACACAATCAGCCTCATAACGCATGCACACAGATAGCAAAGGTCAGTAGTCATGCTAGCAGCGGGCCTAGCCCGAACATTCCTGATTGGCTCACAAAGCTACCCGATCCCCTTCCAGCGGTAACATTGCCATAGCAACCAGGAAAGAGAGCGAAGAGAAAAAGGGAAATAAAAGACACTGACACGCACAAAAGTGTGGAGAGATAAAAAAAAAAAACATTTTGATGTGGAAGTAGGGAAGTCCTTAGAGTAGCGTGACAATTCACATGCACTGAAAAAAACCAAACTGTTTGTAAATGAAACCAATAGCCCAGCAATAGTGCTTACCTAACGTCTGTGGAATACATGCCACTGAAGACAGGTGTTCTGACTTTGGTGGGCAAAGCCAACTGTAATCATGTACTCCTGGAGAATTCTCCAAGGTCTGCATAAGCCTAAGCGCCAGACACTTCGGGGTTCCTCGTAATTTGACACAATCTGCAGGGTTTTGGGTGCAAGTGGTATAATGTCTCAAGAGACTATGTCGATTAGGCAATCTCATTCACCTCCGTGAAGAGGTACTGATCATCCTGGTGGTGTTTATCAGCACGTGCATGCAGAAGGACGTACAACAGAAGTTGCACATATATCTGGATGGACCATAAGTTACCCTGAGTTTATGTTTGGTATAGTTAACAGCTGTTTCATATCCTTGGTCAAGGAAGACAAGGTTGGCCTCAGGGAATAAGTTACAGGATTTGTAAGCCATTCCCACGCCATCTGATGATGATTGGTGGGTGATGGGGTACGACGATGATGATGATGCAATGAAAGAGTCGTTCCACGTTCTGCTGGTCTGTTTCCTCTCAAAGTAATGCACCAATAACATCCTAGTAGTTCAGCATTACACTATGAAGTAATAGGGTAGAGGAACAGTGTTTGGTGAAGGCTATATATGATGGCTCTAGAAAAGCAGGCAAAGACTAGTAAACAAAATGAGTTGCTGAGAGCAAGAGAGAGCTGGAGCAACTGTCTGAACCACACCAGTCAACCTTTGACTGCTCTGTTGACCCTCAATGATTGACAGGTACACGCATGTCACTCATAGGCACATATAGCCTCAACACACACACTCATTACACACTGCTGTGTGCTCCGTGCTTGTAACGCATCTCTGCTGATCACCATGTTCTCAGCATGCTAAGTTTAAAGGTGCCCACACACTCATTCTCAGCTTGATGCTCACCTAGCCCATCAAGACTTTCAATTCCAAAACTCATTGTTTGCAAGGCATTAATTTCAGGAACGAAAGTATGTCAAGCCAGAACTGCAGAACCAAATGTGTGATTTTTGCTAACACTCCATGAGAGACAAATGTTTGGCGAGTCTATACTGCAGGCCAGATATCTACAAGCTTGAGGTATGTCACACGGAAGAGGTATATCACCGACGATTCCGGGAATCTATTACAAAGAGCACACAGGATTCTGGGTGACAGCAGGAATAAGGTGACGGGGGGAGGGGATTGTTCTAAATTAAAGCATACCACATTATGTAAGGAATAACAGTAAACATTGTCCTTGTTAACCACTTTTGGCATACATCTCTTCATATTTTCAAAGCCATCCTCTGCTAGGGTTACCAACTTTTCCTGATTTGCTACAAAGGACACTTCCAACAACTCAAATACATCTGACCCCAATAAAATAATCAAGAGAAATGATTATTAAAAATTATTTTCAAATACTATCTGTAAAGTGCCAAAATCAGTATTAAACAGTAACCGGCATTTACTCTGAACATACTCCACAACAAAATATTAATTGCAGCTATGATCATAATTCTGTGCAATTTGAATTTCTAACTAAATCAGCTTTAAAACACATGACCCCAACACACACTGCAAGAAAAGATACTGCATACATCTCGGTTAGCTTTACTTTCATGAATGCACTTGTTGACAAATGTCACCTAACGGCATCAGTTGTAACTAAACGTGGTCATTGGGTTACAGCATCATAATAAACGTACTTGTGATTACGGAAGTCGTAAATTACTCATACCGTGTTTATTAATAATGAGTTTATTTTCAGAGAAGTCTGGGATACGGGACATATGATGTCACGTCCTATGTCCATACAGGTTAATTCCTTCAGCCCCAGGATATGGGAAATCCTGTACAATACGGCCACTACTGTCTCTGCTTAACACTATTACATTTAATATTATTTCATAGATACTTTGAACTCAGAAAATTAATTTACCTTCACAGTGCTGAACATATTGAAGGAGTTAATATTGTCCAACCGGTTAGTAGGAAGAATTCCGCGCAGTGTTCTCAGATTACCTGTTCTTCTCAGTACTCTTTAAGAGATAGCGGCAGATAGCAGGGCTGTTTGCAACAGCCATCCAGGATTGCAGATAAGTGGTGCCCAGTATACTAAACCCACATTTTCAGCAATCCTCTCATTACTGTTGTTTAGCATGTTGGGTGTTGCTATACATTCTATCATGTCTTCCTTAGGAA
>NQII01001265.1:0-216579 GCA_002778355.1 Clitarchus hookeri
AGACATGGACTGAAATGTGATTTCTTTTCTTACGAAAACAGATTGCGAACACGTGCAGCAGTTTCTGAGAAAAACATGTATTTCAGACACACTGCAATGCTGTTCACTCATTAGGTAGGNTGCGAACACGTGCAGCAGTTTCTGAGAAAAACATGTATTTCAGACACACTGCAATGCTGTTCACTCATTAGGTAGACGGGCGCCTTAAACTGCACATCCTTAGGTCATCCCAGGGACGACAATTCCCACATCCTACGAACGTCCGAGGGATGTATTTGTGCTGGTAGGGTGCTTCCAAGCAGTTTTTTCAAGTCCGCAATTGCATGGTGTCGACTAACCGTGAAATCGGTATGTGTGGGAAGAGCAATGTTAGCATTTTTCACAGGTTCATACCAGAACAGAGCTGGCTATATTCCACACCCCCCCCCCAACCTACATTGTGTACAACAACATGTAAGTGC
Source organism: Clitarchus hookeri (assembly GCA_002778355.1). Classification (NCBI taxonomy): domain Eukaryota; kingdom Metazoa; phylum Arthropoda; class Insecta; order Phasmatodea; family Phasmatidae; genus Clitarchus; species Clitarchus hookeri. Next base: position 462 of record NQII01001265.1, read on the forward strand.
AAAAATATCATGAATGTGAAGTAAGATAGATGTACTTTATTTTTTAATACATATTCATAACATTACTTTAAAATATTTTTGGTTCCTAAATCAGAATATCTTTCTTGTCTTGTCGACCCAGAGGAGTTTTCGCATTTCGAGTGTTCGATCAAGATCTACATGCCCAAGAATATGTAAATTACCCATTGTATCAATTAATTCCCTATTTAGCCAGATTTTATAACCAAGTTCATACTTGATCTTCCTACGAGAGAACAATGCAGGTGATGAATAAATACTAATAACAGCAGTCTGATTAATAACACCCTCATATACTGGCACTGTCGACGAACGGTCGTCGGCTCTAAATACTGATGAGCAAACAACTCCTGCTACAAAGAAAAGCAAATTTAATATAGTGTACAAAACAGGAGGTCAATATGGCCATGAAAATAGCATTGATTAAAATAATCATGACGACAGTCATAGTGCTGAAGACGAAGATGGCTTTTTTTCCCTATGCACTGTTACACCCCTCCAACACATTTGCTGCAACAAGCATCATGACGAAGGCAAAATATGCCGATAATACTGGCTACCTATTTCCCGAAGACCCGAATGAACTTGCTGATAGACTCAGATATTTGATTTACCTTCAAAACGCGGGGATCTCTTGCACATTAACGAGATATCTTCAATTATTAGTAAACGGAAGTGTCGGGGATACATCACATGTTGTGATGAACTGCTTTCTTCTGAAATTGTAATTATAAAATAATAATAATAAATCATTATTATGAAATAATTTTATGTTTCTTTATTTTTGCATGTCGTATACTTTTTTCTCTCCCAACTTTAAAGTGGTGCTATGAGCACTCAACTATTAATGGAAAGATCTGCATATGAAATTATAATAAACACTTTAGTATAAAAATGCATGGATAGCGGACTGCATACAAAACATCAATTCTGTAGACATGTACAAATTTGGAGACAGTTTGCGAACGAATGTAAATTTTATATATATATATATATATGGGGCAAACCTAAGAATTGATAGAAGGATTGATCGAAGGATTGGTATGGATTGCTATTGATTGAGGAAGAAGAATGATGAGGATTGGGATTGATCAAAGAATTGGGATTGATCGAAGGATTGGGAATTATCAGAAGGATTGGGATTGATCAGAAAGATTGGGATTGATCAGATTGATGGGGATTGATCGAAGGATTGGCATGGATTGCGGAANGGGGATTGATCGAAGGATTGGCATGGATTGCGGAAGAGGATTTCTGAGGATTGGGATTGATCGAAGGATTGGGATTGATTAGAAGGATTGGGATTGATCGAATGATTGGTATGGATTGCTATGGATTGAGGAAGAAGAATGATGAGGATTGGGCTTCATCCAAGGATTGGGATTGGTCGAAGGATTGGGAATTATCAGAAGGACTGGGATTGATAAGAAAGATTGGGATTGATCAGATTGATTGGGATTGATCAGATTGACTGGGATTAATCGAAGGATTGGCATGGATTTCTGTGGATTGCGGAAGAGGATTGCTAAGGATTGGAATTGATCGAAGGATTGGGATTGATTGAAGGATTGGGATTGATTAGAAGGATTGGGATTGATCGAAGGATTGGGATTGATTGAAGGATTGGGATTGATTAGAAGGATTGGGATTGATCGAATGATTGGCAGGGGTTGATATGAATCGTGGAGGAGGATTGCGAAGTATTGTCGTGGATTGTTGTGGATTGAGTATGTTTAAGAAGGATTAGTGTGGATTGGCATGGGTTGGTGTAGATTCGTATGGGTTGGTGTGTAGTTGGTGTGGATTGGTGTGGATTGGTGTGTGGATTCATATGTGAATTTGAGTGGATTGGTGTGTGGATAGGTGTATATAGGTGTGTGGATTGGTGTGTGTATTCTTGTGTGGATTGGAGTGGATTAGTGTGGATTTATGTTTATTGGTGTGGACTGGTGTGGATAGCTGAATGTGGTGCTGAATGTGGTACGTGTGATGCATGTGTTGCAGATTGTGGTGAATGTGGTGCTGATTTTGGTGAGTGCGGTGCTGATTGTGGTGCGTGTGAGGCTAATTGTGGTGCGTTTGGTGCTGATTATGGTGCTGATAATGTTGCTTATTTTGGTTCATGGTGCTGATTGTGATGCATGTGGTTTGGTGTTGATTGGTATGGATTGGGTGTGTGAATTGGTGTGTGGGTAAATGTGGATTGGTATGTGGAATGGTGTCGATTGGTGTGTATGTGGTGCTTATTGTGGTGCGGATTTATGGAAAGATTGCAAAAGATTGATGGATTGATCTTGAAGAAGAGTACAGAGAAAAGTCTGTTTATCGCCCTCGTACATTACAAATATTAAGGGTCTAGCACTATAAGTATTTCAATTAATGCTAAGTATGCCTATAAAAGTGATGGCAGATGCTGACCCAGACCACGATTATAACATGACTTGGGCAGGAGGTGCTACTCGTAAGAAGGGCTCCGATTGTGTATATACATATAAATATATTAAAATAATTATTCTGAGTAGCACACTTATACTACATAACAGTCGAGACAATGCATAATTTATATATATACTGGCATCATTTAATACTCAGAATTCAATAGTGGATACTGGATGTGTAGTAACTGAATGAGAGTTTTTTGTATGTTTTCACAATACACTAAGTATAATTTCCATACAAATAATAAATTAATAAATAATTTTTTAATAAAAATAATTTTTCAAATCAGATAATAAATACAGATTTTCGATTTTACGTACCCTATGCCTATTAAACAAATATAGCCGCTACTATTCTGCCCTCGATAAGCGAGCCTCCCAAACACTGGTAAGGCCAGCCGTACACTGGAAATTGAGCCGTGGGAATGTCCAGAGATGTAAGTTTTTTCAAATAATTGTTTAATATTTTTTTACAGATTTTTTATTTTTTTGGTATTATTTATCAATTTTTATATTTTATAATTTCTGGGTTTATTGGAATTTTATGGGCTCAAGGTCACTCAAGGTTACGAGCATGGGTTCAAGGTCACTATCATGGGTCAAGGTCAAAAACACCTGGATACATGACTGTCGAGATGGACACTGGTCGACCTGGCGAGGGCCGGTCGTGGCGGGAACTTAATCGATCCACCTGTCTTTGAACCCTGGACCTTCTGCATGTACATCTTTAAATAATATTTAGCTCTTTAAAATTTTTAAGAATTTTTAATAATTTTTTTATTTTTGTGATTTTTCTTGATTTTTTATGTTTGGGAGGTGGGAAGGGGGTGAGGTGTGTGGTGGCATGAGTGTGAGGTTAACATGATACACTGAAGAGCCAAAAAACTGGTACACCTGCCTAATATCATGTAGGGCCCCCCTCACCCTTTCTCAGAGCTCGCAGAAGTGCGCAAGACGACGTGGCATGGACTCGAATAATGTCTGAAGGTATGTAGGAGGCAATTCACACCATGAATCCTGCAGGTCAGTCCACAAATCCAATATACGCCAATTGGAGAAAGGGTTGCGCGTTTGTCACGTTTAATGATTCTCGTCAGTCGTCGTTTGTCCCGTTCTTTCACGATCTTTTTTCCGGCCGCAGCGATGTGGAAGATGAGATGTTTTACCGGATTCCTGATATTCACGGTACACTCGTGAAATAGTCGTACGCAAACATCCAAAGGTTATCGCTACCTCGGAGATGCTATGTCCCATCTCTCGTGTGCCGTCTATTACAATACGTTCAAACTCACTTAAATATTGATAACCTGCCATTGTAGCAGCAGTAACCGATCTAGCTGCCGACCGTATCACGTTAATCTGATTGGTTCCATACCTCTGTTATTTGCATATGCACGCATATACCAGTTTTTTTTTTTTTTTAGTGTATATTCTTCGATTTTTAGAATCAGTTTTTTTTTTCGATTATTCCGGAATTTTCAGACTGGATGGATTTTGGTGACGGGGTGGGTGGTTGGTTAGGGTGGTGGTGTGAGTGTGAGATTAACGTTACATTTTCCTCGATTTTTAAATTTTTTTTCCATTTGTTTTAATATTATAAGAATTGCCGGAGGTTGTGGAGTGGAGATGTTGTGAGGGGATGGTAGTGTTGGGGTCCGACGAGAAGCTCCCTGAGGTGAGTAAACAGCTATATTTTTTTCATGGAGTGTAATGGGATGATCTAGGGACATTATTTTTCAGAGATAGTGAGATCATCCAAAATTGATATCCACAGGATGTACTAGGAATGGTTTAGCCTCGGATATCCTCAAGGGATGTCCGTAGGCTATCCTGAGGACTTAGTGTGCTCGTTGGGCATGCACTCGTGCAGATGAGTGAACTCCAGTTACTTGATGCCGTGCAGGCGCAGACATGTAAAAATGTTAACTTTTCTTTTCCTAAGGAAGCACATTTTCTTTTTCAACTTTGACAAGATAAGCTGCCCTGCGTCATGAGCATGTTGATGCATGCTCTCAAACTCCACTCCAGTAAACTAAATTGTTTACTCATTTTATTCGGAAAGTATTATTTTTTACATTTCATTTTCCATTATTTTTCTCCTTAAATTATTAGTTTATTTTCTTTGTCTTGAGGACACAATTATTTACCAATTATTTTTACGAATTCACATTTCATTTACTTTTTTTCTTCTTAATTTATGGGGAAAATGAAAAACAATAAAAATAAGTAAAATGTTTTTAAATTATATACATATTTTATTCATCAAACTCTTTCACGATGATCTTATGTTTTCACATACATGGTATGGCAATATTATATTACATTTACAAACAACAAATTTTCTGTATTTGTACTTTCATTAAGCATTTGTGTTGTGGCATATTTTTTTGCGAAATTTATAGATAGACAAGGAAGATTTTTTGTTTATAACACAATGGTTTTTCATAATAAAATTCCCTGCGGTTTTTTATTTCACACACTAACACACACCATGCACCGAAAAATAGGACTGACAAATATAAAGTTATTTACACTATGTTGCTCTGTTCGAAACACTGTCCTAACCCATCCTCATCCCGTGAGCTTTTCTTTACCTCGCACGGCCGGCTGCGGTATGTTTTCTTCTGTTCGACAAACAGGACCATGTCGGATGCTTCGTCTGGTACGAGTCTATGCGTCTAGCCATTGCATTCTTATCTGAAGCGAAGCACTGTTTCCTGGTCACCTGGAAATATTTCGTAGTTCTTATGCTGGATACCTTCTTTAATAATGATGGTTTCACCCTTCTTCAGCTACAACAGTTCGCCAGCACTGCAGGGTAGGGGTATCCAGCCTCATGTTGTACACTGTGCAGGTTTGACCATCGCACTGTATTGAGTCCATAAAATAAACTTTTGACTAGCCTTCGACATTCATGATGCTCGGGTTGTAGTCATGTGTCATTGGATAGTATAGACGGGCATGATACACACCATCACTGGCTTCTATGTTGTTCACTGCATCCTCATATCATGGGACGCCCAGCCAGCACTCCACTCGCCGGAACCTAGGGATGGCATTGTGGTGACAGTTCACCATACCTTACTTGAATAATATATACTTATATCACCTCGTGCTTCGAAAGTCATGGTGGCATTGTGATGGGAGTAGCTGTGAGCGAGCATCAACCAACTCCTGCTGGTGCCGATGGTGTTCTATGTGGACCCATCGGGTGCTGGAAGCTAATCGTTGCATGTCGTCGAGGTGAGCGGGAGCCGGGTGGTGCTGGTGCTTGGCCGGAAACATAATGTTATCAGCTGCATGAGGTCAGCCGTCGCCTGGTCTGCCGATCCGTTCATGTTTTTTCACTGATTAGACCGTTATATGATGGAGTGTGGTAGTGTTGGTGGCAGCTGCTGCTGTTCAGTGTCGCACCTTGCACCAAACGCGGGAACGTTATGTATCTGGAATGTAAGTGGTGCAGCCCAGAAGCGCTCCTTACACAGCAGAAAGTCGCAAATGGCTTCGTCCTGCTGCGGGTAGGCTGGAAGTATCTTGCACACCTAGCAAACTTGGTGGTGTGCGTACATCAGCAGGAACTCTTTTGGCAGAATGGCGAGTTCGTTTTCCGGATCTAGAGCCACATGCGAGCGAAACCTCCTGTATGCAATGATCATCGGAATTATTTTCTGACCACTGGGACAGCTTGCTGTTGATGAGGAAATTCCAAACGAGAAATAAACTGTATACTTCAAGATGAGCTACTCGAGCAGGTAACGATGATGGCAGCAGCAGGTGGGAGACTGAGTTGCAAGGCCTGGTATATGCATGCAAAAAAGGGGGTAGGGCGAAGGCGAATGATTTGAGCCTACAAACTAGCCAATGGTAAAATTGGTAATAGTTGCAGGAGGGTGTGAGGGAATGGGACAGTATTGTGTATGGTGGGAAGGGAGCAGTAGAGGTCCAGGAGGGTGATGGGGTGGGAGTGGATGGTAATTGGGGAAGAAAAGGGGATCAATGAGTGTGGTGGAAGTGTGTGGATGGTGATGGAGATGAAAAGTGGCAGAGGCAGGGAGTTGGAATTCGGAGGATGGGGGAGAAGGGATCAATATGTCCCATGATGCTCTGGTTGTGGCAACTTACTTAATTGAATTATAAATAATCTGTCATAAATTTAAGAAAACTTGGAAAAGGAAATTACTATCAGCGGTGACACACTCGTGATTTATTTTTTCTCGTAAAACCGATGTAATTATTTACGATCCAAGGTGGCAGGCAGATATTTTAAATCCTTGTTCCCAGACAAACCAAACCATATTACTTAAATCGCTAATAATGCCTTGTTGATCATGGAATCTGTAGAGTACAGAGAATTTGGTGAAAGGTGATAGTGTTCCTGGCAAAGTTGGTATGTATCACTAAAAGCACAGAAATTGCACAGGACTAGATACTTGGAATGGCTTTCCGACCTGATCAATTAACGGCGAATGGAATGTTTATACAATTATCTAGGAATAGAAATTGTTCTGTCCACGTAATACTCATAAAAATTAAGGCTCAGATCCATAGTTTCGTGGAAACTCGAGAAATAATTTTTATTGCAAACTTAGGTTAAGTAAATAAATTTGCATATATTTGTAAAAGAAATTCTGCGTTTTCGGATAATAATTATGTTATTTCTCTACACAATAATTTTGCTATAAAAATGAAAATTTAAATAATTCTCCATTCTTAAACCAATATTAAATTTTATTTTACACGAAACATAGTTAAACTGTTATGTGTTATGTGTGTAGTCAAAAAAGAAAACTGACAAATAATTTGCTGTTATTTAGCAAAAAACATTTCTCATTGTCCATCGTTATTTCACATGTAACAAGATGACACCTCTTTCTACTTCGGCGTTTCGCCGATAGGTGCCTGGTAACAATTCCGAAGAAGATTTTGGAGTGGAGTCGCTAATGCTATATATACCATCCTGGCACAGATTTGGCGGGAATTCGTAACAAGGATGAGGCATCAGATACTATATTGACGTGAAAACATTATGCTTAGAAAGAAGAAGAAAGAAGCTAATATACGTCAACTATAATAAGTAGTACTGATATTTTAGATAAGGAATATTTTAATTCATAAAATGTAGTGTCCAGAAAATCGTTATCGGCAGTCTATTTAGTTTACCTTACATCGCATCTGAAATGCAGTAGACTCAATGTGGTGTACATGCCAGAAAACCTACACGTGAATCTGATGGCCGTGAATTCGTTTTCGTTGAGTGGCATCCTGCAATAAGGGGTATCAAGTTTGTTGTTGGTGCTAAATGAAATATTATATCTAGCACTGTGGAGATCCTGCCAGCTTAAAATCTATTACCTAATTAAGACAGGAAAATATTTTAATTTATTACCCGTTCATAACTAAAGGAGAGTTGTGTCATAATATTTTCTAAGGTTAACACTTAACATATTTCTCTCCTGACAATGAGCCACTTCTCCTAAATTATATAAATTTCTACTTGTTCCCAATTTTTGCCAGGCGAAATATCTCCTACTTCTCCTACTAGCAAGATGCATAACCTTGTGCTAAGCTGGCCGGCAAGACATTTCCTTTTAGATGGACACTTTAAACTACTGACAGCTCAAGTTTTCAGCCACTGCTGGGCAATACCCCGCAATCAAGTCGTCAGTCACCACGGGACAATACCCGCAATCAAGGTGAAGTCACCGCGAAACACTACCCCGCACTCAAGGAGAGGTCGCTGCGAAATACTACCCCACAAACAAGTAGAGGTCACTTCTACCTGAGTTTGCTTAGACACCTTCTATTCGTCTGCTCAAACATTTTTTAATACTTTTTCAAAAATATTTTCTTCCCCTCAAGACAAATATGGTTATACGTATATACTTTCGTTCTTATTTTTTATTTTCAATCTTTGATATTTATTGAGAAAAAATATTTCATGTAACTGCTCATTTTCAATTTTTTTATACTAAATAATTTAAAGTTATATGTTTATTTTAATATATATATATATATATATATTTATAACAGAAAGACATCTTCGAGAAAGGATTTACAGCGAATTGGAGCCCCGAATTCTTTCGAGTGCGACTTATATGCAACTATGCTCCGAGGACCTACTGTCTCGAGGATCTGATTAATATCTTCATCCGTGGAGGTTTCTACGCACAGGAGATCCTGCCTACAAAGTTTCTAGATGTGTATTTGGTCTAAAAGTTTCTGAAACGACATAATGGATGGTTGTATGTCAAGTGGTGGGTTTTCCCAGCCCGCTACAATTCCTGGGCTGACGATGTGGACATCGAGCGGTGTACACCGAATATTGTAATTAATATACAATTTTGGAAGATAGCACCACGTGAAAAAATTAAGCTATTACATTATGTCTTGAAAACCACTTAACCAATTCTCGCCAAATTTGGCACGTAAGTGCAATAGGCCTACTTACGTCTGCCAAGTAAACATATTCGTTTTAAATAGATTAGGCATTTATTTGAAAAATGGTGGCTGTACAAATATTTTTGTTTTATTTGGTATATCTAAAATACCTTTTTTCCATTTAAACATTTTACGTTAATTCATCTACACCCAAATCATCTATGTAGAACAATTTTTTTCCGAAAGAGAGTTCCGGGTAATCGAATGACCGTCTGTACAATTTTTTGTTTGGGACAACTAATAAAACCTTAACTACCGAGCTGATAGTAATAATATTTGAAGGCGGGTGGTGACAATAATGTTAGCTGTGACACGATTTTTCATAATATGTCTTAATATCATTGGAAAAGCTAGAAAAAAAACTATTAATTAATTGTAATTTATCTTTGTAATGATATTATTTATAATCTTGCTTTTTTTATGTTACTTTGTCCTTAAATCATTAACGTCACATAATTCACCCATGCAGCGAATTTAAGTGGAAGAAAATCTATCCCACTATTTTTTTTATCTTTAGATCTTGTGTGTATTTCAACAGGATAGTAAACTATTTCCTGTTTCACTGTAGTCCTGGGTAATGTATCAAATTATTCGTTTCCTGTTACTGTTAGTAAATACATTTAATTGGGACCAGCACAGTGGACATTTTATCAGCTCCTTGAAAATTGATATTTCAGTCCTAAATTGGTCTAAAAATGGCAGAATTTGTAAAAATGTATCTTTCGTAAACATTTAAAGTAAATATTTGCAGTAGCTGAATACGTCGTAAAAAAGAAAGAAAAGAAACTCGCCCAAATTAAACATCGCAAAATAAGTCTCAAAATATCAACCTCTGGATGTATTTTTTTTTATAATAAATTTAAATGCCAAAAAAATAAAATTCTAATATTTTAATAATGCAATGTTCGCCCATTGACAGCAAATATTTACACCAAGAAAGAAACCTTTAATTCATATGATATTTTCTGGTGTATGGTAGACATGAAAGAAAGAAATATAATACCGTTATATCCGGACAATGCTCCGTCCACATGCACATAACAGTCTCACCCTTAATACCTCTTCGGAGTACCTCGTCCCTGCATATGTTCATCGATTTGATGCCGTATTATTCCTGTGACGAATATTCTAACAGTTGTTGCAAATTATGTTCCATATCATAAACACTTAAAAAACTAAGGAATATGAAGTATCGTGCATGTCACATGGCATATGTTCTGACAACTGTTGAAAAAAAACAGCTTAATGAGCGACATCGGCACAGCCATACGACATACTTTCAGCATGTGCCATAGAAAGATACTTTGGCCGTATGCAAAGAATCCGTCGATATGCTTTTTTCCTAACTTTAGCATTTTCCTACAAATTTTTAGGAGGTTGCACTAGTTTTTATGACATGTCTAACAGCCAATGTTGAAAAACTAATGTTAATAATTTGAAACAATAATGCTGGATATATCTTGTAGAAGCGTTAAAATAGCCGGGCGGACAAATTGCGGTTTAAATGCAACATGCTGAACATAATTCCAAGTACATGGGGTGGCCTTACATCACTGTAAAAATATTTTGTACTTTTATAAGAAAAATTCTTTAAAAAACAGATGCCTAGAAAACCCTTTTAGAACAACAACATTTTTTTTGTAAAATCTACAAAACGTATATTTGTAAAATTAAACATTATACCCTTACAATTCAACTTACATTATTAAAAAGTGGAAATATAATTATAGTTTTGTACTTCATTACAAATCTGATGAATAAATAAGAGAGAAATATAAATATAAAATAATTCACGAAAGAAAAATTCAATATCTGCAACCTGTAGTAACAGGGATTAGATACACGTCCCCTATATAACTTCTACACAACTTGAACCACATGACCAACTTAACTTACGGGCTATTGAGATATTTTTTAATAAATGTATACGATTAGGTACTGGCTAAACAAGATGAACATAAAGTTGTCTTCATTGTTTTATTAGCATTATATGAGTTGTTTTAAGTGTTTCACGTTATTTACGCTGACATAATGTATCGTTTTGTACGCAACTACACAGTAAATATTTTTGTACCTATAAAAAAAGTTTGGGAACTACTTGCAAAAACATTTCTAGGCAACACAACGAAAAGAATCTTTGTAAACTTTGCAAGAAATAGATTGTAAAAAGTATGCGATATATTCAGTATTTGCACAGAAATGTGCTGTAACCTACCGACGGATATCCTGTAGAATTACAACAAAATGTGTAGTAACTCTCAAACTATTTTCCTGCAAAATCTTAAGCTATTATTTGAACTTCCACAAATTAATTGGTGTACTTGATAATACACATTTGTTTTTATGGTATAAGAATTATTGTTCAGTCTGGACTGCACGGAACACATTTTATGCGACCCTGTCAAGCAGGTCACAAACTAATTACGAATTTAAAAATTCGCACGGGGATGATGTGAATCGAACCTTGAACCTCTACGTTAGAAGAAAGTAAACTAATCACTAAGTCACAGATGCCTCCAGAAATTGTGTTGTATTTTAATATTCTTAATAATTTATTTTCATGTTAATATGAGGTATTTTACCTTCAAAAGAAAACAGCAAGTTTTTACTGATCTCGCGGCAGAACTGTAATTAGTTTTATACTTAATTACAATTAGTACATATGTTAGTCCCACGTAAAAAGAAGACAGGCAACATTGTATATACATTTAGACTGCTCGCTTCCTACCAAGGTGAACCGGGTACAATCCTGGCCGGGTCACTCCCAGATTTTTGAAAGTGGGAATCGTGTCGGACGATGCCGCTGTTCGGCGCCTTTTCTCGGCGATCTCTCGTTTCACCCGTCCTTGCATTCTGATACTGCTCCATTCTCACTTCAATTCACCCTCATCAGCTCTCAAGACCACGTTGTAAGAGCCACCCAAATCTCTCAACTTAGCATTGTACATACATGAGAAAATGAATGCTGCCGACAGTTGTTGAATTTTTAGGAGAGTTTTTATATTCTGTACCCCTGCAATATGTTGCATATTATTGTTACTTATGATATTTTATTCAAAGAAATCCGTACGAAACCATTTTAAAGTAATCGTATATTGCAACACATATTTACATTTAGCTTTTAGGAAAATTTTGAACGGATACAAAATATGTATTAAGAAATCATTTGGAACATTTATTAAAATATATTAAAGAAAAGTACATATTTGTACTATCTCTGTTGAATTACATAAATGTACAAAACCTGGCCTATACTGTTACAAAATTATTGTTACGAACCTATAAAATATGGGAACACATCATTTTCAAACCAGTCAAAATGGACTTTGCCCTGTCGTCTAAGGAAACAAGAAGCCCTCATCATAAGTGGATTCTCAGATGAGATGATATATGGTCACATAGCACACATCTTATCTTGAGAAATATGAGATGGTATCAGCAGTTTACTAAATATCAGTATCTTTGCAAGAATGTTTATATAGTAGTACAGCTGTTGCCCTTGTAGTGTACAAATTCAACAGGTTTAAAAGATTTTTTGTAAATTTACAAAAAATTTGCTGTCAAACCAAAATATTTTAGCTCTATTTAAAACATTTTTTATTGTGATTATATATATGTTTATATATATACATAGGTGAGCCAACCTCACGGGTCTCCGCAACCGTTCATTGAGCCGCATAACAACTGTAGCCCCGGCTGAGCACCGCACTGACAGCTTGAACATCAGGCGTGGCCGTCAGCAGCAGTATCTCGTCGGTGTTTGAGAAAGCACCCATTTCGCCCAACACCGAGCGAGTCAGCTGACGGTCCAACTTTGATCCGACCACGTGGGCGACACCAGGACAACCCCGTGGTTTGGATTAAAACCGACCAACACGTGTGTCCCACTCAGTACTGCGCAGTCAGGGTCTAGCATGCGTGAAGGCGAGATCAGGCTTCATAGCGCGCCCGATTAGGGCCCTCACGAAGAACCGACGCTAATGTGCAACACTAAGTGTTACGAGTGCTAGTGGCCCCAAAAGCAGAGCATAATTATTGCCGCTTATAACCCTGAGTGAAAACAACGAGTACACAGAGTTTTTAAAGCAAGAAATATTGCATCAAAAGTGCAGCACAACGACTTCAGACTCGGTGGACGTGCTTCACTCGTGCCAACCTAAGTATAGGCCCTACAGGAATCACCTGACGAGAGGCAAGTTCGTTTCCATTCAATTCAATCATGCATAGTAGACGATGGAGAGAATATGGTTTTTTTTACAGCATCAACAATGTTTACGAACTCAGATAGACACTTTAACAACCAACCATCAACGGAAACACAACAACACAAAACTGTGTTGCCGTGCATAATTCAGAAGTATGTGTAGTATTCAACGGCATTTAACTTTTTATAAGGGCAAATGTAAAAACATACTTACTTAAGGGAATCTTCCCAGCAGCTCATTGCGTTAATTAAGGGCTTGAACCCAATTTTCAGTTTTTTGACGATCACGCGTTTTGCGACTTACGGAATCTTCACGGCAAGTGGCTGGAAAGACACCGGCAGCCATTTGTTCTGGAGCGGGCATTCATCGGAGTAGGCCACGCGATCAGCAACTCCCGGGCATCTCATCGACATTTCTTTGTACTTCATCAGGAGAAATAGCATTTTGACTTTTATCCACCGGAACTTAATGTAACCTTTAACTTCACCGAACAGGTGGAGCGCCTCTCCATCCCCTGCAGTCTCGTCAGCGCAAGGAGTTTAATCACGCCACCTTAATTTGGAGAGCATAGGCTCATTTTTACCGTGTTAACCCCCGACGGGCTTAATGCGTCGGATCCGCTTTTCAACTACGTGAGCATCATATTCTTGGTATTTAGACCGTGTAAAAACGTTAATAACGACTTGATACACCAGTTGAGCAGTTTTATTTCAGGTCTAGCCGCTTAATGGCACTCAGAGAGCTGGACACACCAACAACAGTTTTCAGAATTTTGTGTGTTTTCAGTGTAAAGTGTATTTTTATCAGTGTGTAAATGGCGTGTTGAGTGGCCTTACAACTCCGCATTTAATTTATCTTATTTCATAAACTAATTTTATTTATTTATTAGTAAAGTGGCCTTTTTACATTTTGTTGAAAGTGGCTGAGGTATAGAAACTGTTTTAAAAGATAAAACATATTTAGCAAATGGTGAGATTTAAAAAACTTTAATCATACAGTGCAAGTAGGGATCTTTCATAATGTTGTTTAAGGTAATCAAATCCCCCATTTCTATCACATTCGGGGGGGGGGATATGTTTATAACTGACTTAAGTTTGTTCTGTCGTAAACAGATAATTTAATTAAGATAATTTTTCTAGTTTATATATTTGTATGTCTATATTGGCTTTCGGGTTATAGTTACGTTTTGAGAATGAATAAGCCTACTGGAATATACGGTAAAACACGGCACGGCTCCTGCCGAGAAACCAAACCACCCATCTTGAGAGTAGCCACGAAACCTGCAATCTTCTATTAACTTTTTTTATATAAATAATATTTTTTTATTGAAATAAGATTTGGCAGTTTCATGTTATAGATTCTCTTTGTTTTACATTACAAATATAATCTATAACATAAAACTGCCAAATCTTATATCAATAAAAAATTAATATTTTTTATATAAAAACGGCAAACATATAGATAACAAATTCGTCATTAATTTTAATTATTTTTAACTCGGTATGAATTATTCCTTCCAAATTAGGTGCAGACTGCTAAACATGTATGAATAAATTCATAACTATAAATCTCGCAAGTCAATTTTTGTCTGTTTAATTCTTGAATACAGTAAATTTCTTCAAATAAGACAATACAAGTAATATTATATCAAAGAAATTTTTACAAAAGGATAATATTTGAGAAAAGAGCATAACTATTCTAAAAGTGTAATTATCAATTTTTTTTCAGTTACATATTGTAAACAAAAAAATTCTTAAGCTAAAGTGTGTTATTACGTTATATAACAAGCATGCTTCCAAAGTTAATTTTAATATTACCACAATATTGAACCTTACTGCTATTAGAAGGAAGGATTTCACACGCACATTGATTCACTTGTTATGTAAGACAATTGATACCCATTGTACCTTCGTTTACAGAAGATCTGTAGAATAGCTGTTCTCCCTAGATGACGTATGTGGTAAATGGACCTAATACTGACAATGGGGTTGCTATTTTCTGAGAGATAATAATTTTCTTTGCGTTCGGTTACATTAAGAGTGTAAACTGTGTGAGAAAAAACAATCATGTAGGCACGTAACTTAACTTTCAAGTAACAGACAGGAAAAACATAATCTTTGTTTTTCAAGAAACAGAAAAAAAATATTTTTTCATATGTTACAAATATACTAAAATAAATAACATAATTTACATAAACACATAAACAGTTATTGTATGACTGGAATGACTGATTTGGAAGGGGTTAACATGTCATCTGGTGTACCAGACTGTGCTGGGAAAGAAGACGTGCTTGTTTGTGTCGAAAAGGGATAATGAAAGTTGGCGTATGGATTACAAGAAGATAACTGATTGACTGAATTCCAGAAATGGAATGGCGATGTCGCCTTAGAGGCCATGGAAGGGAACCCTGGCGCTGGAAGGCCGACGAGAGAGGTGATAGGCCTTGCAGGCGTTGATGTTGACTTCTGGGAAAGGAAATACCGCTGCACTGACGACCGGGAACGTTCTGGCTGCCGAGAAAACTTATCAGTGTGGAGAGATTTGTACGCTGAAGTGAAGTCCAGTTTGTTCGGAAATCTGGCATCATCTTCATCTTGCAGTGTGAATGGCAGTGGGAACTTCTTCCAAAATTCAAGGTATGACTCAGGGAAGTAAAATGGTTGACGCAAGTCTGAAACATAAGAATGCCAATAAGTTACAATTAAAATCTAATTATTCAAGCTAAAATAGACAACATTTCGCATAATTACTTAATATTCACCTTTTAACTATGAGGGGAAAATATCACCAAATTTCTGGGTTCTCGGTTGTAGGCACGTCACAATCTTGACGTTTAGGATAATATTGCAGTCTCCATCTTTAGGGCAGAGCAGCAGAATACTGTCAGTAGGCAACAGTCTACCGCTGTTGGTCTGCCCTGACGATGGAGACTGCAATGTCGTCCGAAACGTCGGGAGAAACAATTGTGACGCGGCCCAGGAGCCACGAATCTGAGGGCAAAGGCAGCGAAAATCTGCAAAATTTATTAACCAAATATCTTTTTTTAAAATCGCAATATGAAAGCAGTGCATTAATAGGAATGAAAACATGAAGGAAATTACATATGACGAGAGGATTTAATAGATTTTTAAAAAGACCTAAACAAAGGAAGAGCATATTCGATTACCTATATACTTGATAATTAAAAGCTTATGAAGGTATGATGTAAATTAAAATAAGATATGATCAAATTAAAAAAGGAAATTATATTGTAATTACATTGATAGTAATTGGAATCATATTATTGCATCATTTTTTTAGTGAATTGAAATGATAAATAGCCATTTACTTTGAAATGGAAATATAATTTCGTTCAAATTAGCATTTAAAACAATTATTCAGATATAATACAGTACACACACGATGCTTACCTAACATAGTTCTGATACAGAACTAAAAAGATTAATTTAATGTTTTCCACTGCATAAAAATAGCTGCTTATAACCAGTTTGAGCACAAATATTTATTTGAAAATTTCTCACACTAAGTAAGAGTCTGCTTATATTGAAGAAAATTATGAAGAATGAATATTTGTAGGATATTCTGAAAACAACTTATAATATATATTATATACCACAACTTTAGAAATACTGTTTTGGAAGGTGCTGAAATACAAGGTCTTTAGCGCTCGCGGTGTGAACTGCGATGGATGCAAGAGCGAGGAAATCTGCCGTCCAAATGCAACGTTCGCCGTGTCTCCCCCGTTCAAAAAACGCACTTAACTTCATCACAAACTGAATCCGACCCACTGTAACACCGGCAGAGAAAAACGGCGGGTACAAGTGAAATCCATGCAATCAAGAGGAGCGGTGCCTGTTACCAGCTTTGGCAATTTTAATGGCCAAGACACGTAAAAATAATATTGTTGCCCCTCTTTAATAAATTGTCAGCAAATTCTTTAGCAATAGTGTGTCACGTTTGTAAGATTTTAGACATAATTACCTCTAATTATCATTTTTTTTCAATCTTGTTTGGCAATGAGGCAGTGGGTGCGAGCCAAGCCGTATCGCAGCACCATCGGCGTTAGCTGTTCTTGCAGTTGTCTAAGGTGGTGTGACTTCCACAGAGTCAACGCCTTCCTGTACGGCAGTTGCAGAGTTTCGGCAATGCAACAGGCGCACTGTGGTTTCGAGATATCCCGGACAGCGGCCGTATCCAGGTGCACTGAACACATTCATGCTGGACTCTGCTGACGGGCGAGCCCGTGGCGAGGCTTCTCAATGTCAGGTCATGAGATTTCACTTAGAACCCGCATCGCAGAAGGAAGCGATCCACGGTTGTCTGGTAGTTTAAAACTAAGCAGCGACTTCGGCCACTGCCTAGATCTTTGATTTGGTGCTCCTGTACGCGGTGTTTCATATAAGAAGGCCACATTCTGACAATCAGTGAGTGGCAATTTAATATATTCAGAACGACTAACGTGCCATTTACAAAATCCTGTATTAGCTGATGCATGAGAGAACAAAAGTTATTATTACGTTGGCTATTCTGAGAGCAGTGCCGAAGCACATCACACAAGCAGAAAATACGCGGATAAGAAAGAGTTCGTAGATTAATTAATACATTTTATTTTACGTGGTCATAAAACAGCAGTTTTTAGTTTTGCAAACGAAACTTCTTGATAAAATAGTAATGTATAGGTGTTCAAAATGAAGATGCACAATAAAACGATACGTATCCAAATGTGACGAAAAAATTCAAAGTTTCCAGTCTCTCAAACCAGGTGCTGCTATCTTGTGAGTTAAAAGTGCACCATCTGTTCCAACATGCCATTCCACGCCATCTGTCATCCATATCCCGAACCACACCGAGAAACATATTATAGTTTTAGTGTTTAAAATAACGTATTTATGCGCATATACAAATAATTTTATTTTCCCGTGAGCTCTGTATAATTTTTTAAGTAACATATATTTCGTGGTGTACCGCGTTTACGAACGACCCTACACACGTCCACCAAGCTCCGTTTACGAATGTAGCGCCCCCCAAGCAGTTCACCAATTGCCACACGTAGCAGCACCTCCTGGACGAGCTGACTCGCCACATCAAAGCCTATTCTTGACACGCCAGTTGATGGCGAATGGATACATAAACGAAAAGGCACAGCGATTGTCAACTGTCAAGAATGTGGCCTTCTTATATGGTACACAGTATATCTATAGCGCGAGTGCTGTTATGAGGGGCGGGGATGCCAGTGGACCCATTTTCGGCTGCTAATTGATATGTAGTAGCTTTTGTAAATTAATGAGTTTATTTTAAAATTAATTTTGATGTAGAGTTAAATCTTAAGTTTGCCGTACGCTCTATATCATTGATGGATCCGGCTGGGAACCCATGCAGTCTCTCCGGAGAACCATCTCTTCCTCCCTACAATTTTTTTTTATAAGAGTTTATAGAATTTTGTTAGTACGCTGTTCATTCAGCAGGTTTGATTTTTTTTTTATAATAACCACAAGTTGGGTGTTCGTAATCTGTGTTTCTTGTTTGCCTATTAGTCTTGAGGATGGTATGTCTCTCAAGATAATGAATGTATGTGAGTGCTTTACTGACTTAAAAAGAATTATAATTCTTTTATGAGCAATTACGCCCCCCCCCCTTTTTTTTTTTGTCACATAAGGTTCAGATATGAGGGATGATAATTTGGAGTTACCCCCTGTGAGGAAGTACGCAAGGTACGTGCATTAGATTTTCTTCTTCTGACGGACCAACCCCCGCCACAACTCAGTCATTTTTAAGTATTCGTTCACCTGCATAAGTCAATGAAAAGCTTATTCGGTTTGTATATCGCAGCGCATTAAATATATATGGCAAGGAAAACACAGTTTCATATCGATGTGTCTAGTATACACAAAGACTCAATGTTTTTATAATTTATTATAATATTCGGGCCAAGATGAAATACTGTTTCAAGCAGATCAATTGTTTACCAAACCAACAAGTTGTGCTATGTCAATCACCGGGAATTCGAAGATCAAACAGAAGTTTTATCTGTAATAAATGACACTTCTGAGTAAATTAAATCTATGAGTAGAAATACATTCACGTGTAGAACTATGAGAAAAAACAAATAAACTAAACTGGATTTTTTACAAAAATTATAACTGCAGATTACGTCATCTTCAGTTGGCTTCGCCAAAGTTTTTACTCTGCTACTCTTAGTTGCGAAAAGCAGAACACCATTGTTTTGTACCGCCTATACGTAAAAATTCTTGCATGGATAGATATAAACATTCCGTGACAATGGTAGAGCAGAAATTCTAACAGCTATTAGTGTCAGAAGTTTCTTTCTGAGATCATTAAGATAAACAGATCCAATCCCCTTATTAGGCGTTCGAGTCTTACCATAATGAACTCATGAATAAAAAATTAGTTGTTGAAAGGATTTAGGGTGGTTATATGGCTCAATGTTAAACTCTTTTAAAATATTATTTGAAAGAAATAAAGTTATGTGCCAGTGGGAATTTCCGCCTCATATATCACATCCACTTCTAAAAAATATATAAATTATAAAATAATAATATTTGTTTCATAGTAATTCTACTTAAATTGCTTTCATGTTTACAAGCGATTTATAACTGTTTCTCGAGATATGCCAAAAAGATTAATTTTGGATAAGGCGCTATCTTCCAAAAGGGCGGGAAAATGAGTTTATGTACACTCATTTGCAAAACAATTGATTACCATGAACGAATCACGCGAGTACAACTAAAGTTGCTACACAGTAGCTCCATAGACAGGCATGTGTCCCATTTGTGTTCAATGCGACTTGCTTGCATGGGTGTGTCACAAGGTGGTGGGGGGGGGGAGAGGCATAGATGCCCCTGCATCATTTATAGCTGCAATACACTGAATAAGGTTTAAGTAGCAGTGTGAGCCACAGCATCAAATGTTCAGTGAATACGCAGCATGTCCCGATGGCACATTCGACAAGCCTTTGTCCAACTGGATGAATAAGAAAGAGGCAGGCTGGACGTTTCGGTGCATCACTCGCCACGTCAACCGTTCTGAATACGCTGTGAGACAGTGTTGAACGTAGTTGGAACAGGAGTGTACAAACACCCGTCGAGAATACTCGAGCCGACCCTGGCGGACCACCAGCAAAATGATCGCTACATCATTCGACAGGCTGTAAGCCCTCCATGTGCGTGAATGAGCATCATCCAGGGACATGTCATGGCAGCTGGGGATACACCTGTGTCCTCCAGTACCATATAAATTTGGCTAGCAGAGCGGGATTTCTCGTCGCGGCGTTGCTTACCACATCTGCAATTACGACCTGAGTATCGCCGAGCATGTGTTACCTTCTGCGAAAACGGGCCGCATGGCAGCTTGCGGATTGGTGACCAGTGGTATTCAACGACGAAACACGGTTCTCGGATACAGACGACCGCTGAATACGAGTCTGGAGACGTCCTGGCCATCACTGTGATCCACACTTCATTGCAGGGCCGCATACTGCCCCAAAGAGAGGTGTTATGGTGTGGGGTGACATTTCCTACGATTAACGCACCCCACTGGTGGTGATTAAACGAACCCTGACAGTGCAGCAAAACATTCAGGAAATTATGCGACCATGTGTGCTTCCCTGCCTGGTGCAGCTATCAACCTCATTTTCCAGCAGGATAATGCCCAGCCTCATACAGCGCAGGAATCTGCGGCCTGCCTTCGTAATGTCAATATCTTTCATTGGCCAGTAACTTCCCCAGACCTCACACCCATCGACCAGATTGAATGGATTTCAACTTCTTCCAGCAGCAACTACGGCGGGTTTGGAGGACATCAGACTTATGTATGCCACCATGCCCGACACTGTATCGCAGCTTGTCTCCATGCTACGGGTGGTCCAATACCATACTAAGTGCATCCTGCAAGTGCTTGTCTCCTTTAATACATGCTTGGTGTAGTTAAATTTTTTTATTTTTGCTATATACCAACTATCATGTCTTATGCCTGTACTCACTAACGTGCCCCTGCAATAGCGCCTTCTTAGTGATTTTTTTTTTGCAAATGAGTGAATTTTGAATATAAATGACAGGGCGACTTAAAATCTATTAGTTTGCTTGTCCTACCATAGTACCTATTTTGCCTATTTCTTTAGGAATCGGTTGAATATTTTCTTAGATATAGCATAAAACTGCATTTATTCGTGTACTTCTATATTCTAAAATGGCGGATAAAAGTTTCTGTCCAGCATACCACGTTATGTAAAAAGTTTTTGCATGGATTCGTAGATATAGCATACCAAGCAAAAATGTTTATATAGTCGCCATTTAGAAAATAAATTTCTGACCCACTCAAAACATATACATAGACATGGCCTACCACAGTAGTATTTGTTTGCCAAATTTGATAGAAATTTGTTGATTATTTCTTGAGATCAAATATTATACTCAATTTATTTGCGTAGTGATATCTTGAAGAAATGGCGGACAAATATTGCTAGGTGTTGGCTTAACCACATGTTTCCAATCAACGCCGACAAACTCCGGCAGGTTATTCCTAACAAAAATTTGAGACGAAATTATATCTACCACTTTTCCCTGAAGTGATTATAAAAGAGCTATGCACGCCCAAAATCGAGTTTTGAAATGATTTCGTTACAAATATCAGGAACTATCATCCCCCTTCATCTTGTTAATAGAAGTTGCTATCCTATGTTTTGTTACGAATCAGCGCCTATATTTTCCTGATGTAGAGTGACGATATTTCCAACCGCATATTCACAGGAGTAAGGTCTCCGTTCTACAAAACACTATTCACCGATTTGTAGCTTAACCGCAAATAGTTCCTGATATTTGTAAATAAAATCGTGTCAAATCTCAATTTTGGGGGCACATAGCTCGGCTAGTAATAGCTTTAAGGAAAAGTGGTGTACATATTTTCGTTTTATAATTTCATCAGGAATAAGATGCTGGCGTTTGTAGGGTTGTTTGGAAACACGTAGCATAACGGTTGTAATAGATTCTTTCAGAATGCAAAGTTTGGTCTAAATTGGCCTAACATTATGGTAGATACAGCAAATAAACCTAAAGTATTTCTATAGCTGCCATTTTAAAATTGAGTGCCTGATAAATTTACGTAGCGTATGTTTACATGGCATACGATGTGTTACTTCCGTGCTAAAGTGTTAGAGAATAGGTTGAGTAGTTTTCGAACTAAAACAAAAAAAAAGCTTAACTTTTCCATGTAGTGCTATCTTTCATAATGATGGATCAAATCAAAATCCAACATATCTATTTGATGCGTACATTATGCACTGTCAACATTCGAAATTTGGATTAAATCAATCAAATAGTCTCGAGATATGGCATAATTTACCTAAATTTTAAAATTGCCGCCATTTTGAAAATAAACACTCGAAGAGTTTCAAAAAATATAAAAGTCGGGTGTCCTTATTAAGTACCTTATGTTATTGTTGTTATTTTTGAAATGTAATGGCAATGGTGTGGTGAATCTGAATTCGGATTTTGATTGGACCTACATTGCCGACAATGACTACGAATAAAATATAACCAAGAAACGAAGAACACAATATATGGCCCTTATAAACACGCATAAAAGAACATAAGAAAAATACTAGGCAAGAAGAAATACACAAATCTTGACTAGCAGAACATTCCTGGGCCAAGCACCATAAGATACTATGGGACAATGCGGCACAATTATCTAAAGAACAGAACACTTTAAAAGGAAATTGAAGGAATCTGGTTTTGTTGCATGCAAAAGAAATATCATTAGTTAACAGAGCATCGAACTTAAGGAAATCTGGCTACCTTAGTGAATAAGGAGATATGCTTGGATAAAAAGTATATAATAGCAGTTCAAAGACCAGCCTCCTCTCAACCACTGGCCACCAGGCCGAGAGGCACACATGTTCGGTCGGACAGGGTCAGGGGGCACTAGTTTTAAGTTAGTTTTTAATTGAAAAAATTTGAAAATCTTAGAAAAAAAAAGTATAAAATTTAAAAACAAAATATAAAATAAAAATATATAAATCAAATAAAAATTTAGTTTTTCAAAAACAAAAAAAAAAAAAATTATAAAAAATTTACAAAATTTAAAAAAACTGATTCCAGGCTGTAAGGACGGTTTTAGTTATTAAGGGCGACTTACAAAATATGCCCTTCGAGAGACTGATGTAGGTATGTCTACTACACTGGTTAGCCCTGGTTTTTTCCAGGGCTGGCAACAGTCCTGGTAAAGTGTACTAATTACTTGCAACTTTTATTTACAAGTGCCACACGATGAAATGGCCGGAGAATAAGAGCGAGGCCGGACCCTGACCTGTTGCAGTGCCGAAAGGACTGATGTAACAAGCTGGGTTGTTGATGAGCAGGACTTGGGTTGTAGGGACTCGCCCACATATTACACGTGAATTTAACTAGCCACTTGCAAGCAACAAAACAACATGGTCTACAGACATCACGACCACGACACTACAACACGCCAGTTGGAAGACTGGTGGGGAGCTTCCCTATCTTGCCGTTACACCTACACATACATTTACTAAGAAAGTAACAGTGGTAAACAGCTATAAATACGGGCCCGGAGCCCAGCTAAAACATAAACACGGCAGCCCACCACCGACTAAGTGATTTGACCTAAGTCTGTCGGGCTGCAACTATATTTGCAAACCCTCTTAGCGAGTTATGGGAACTTCGGTCCCTGGTCTCGTGACAGCACGGCCTTCCGGGGGCTAAGAGAGATTGGCGCGTGCGGTTCCCAAACACATTGTTTATCACCTTAAGGCGGGAGTCTTGTTACTTTTTATCTAGCCATTTGTGTTTTTTAACTTGTGCTGCCCTTTGTATTTTGTGTTGCACGTTGTCTGACTGAATCATAATTTTTTGGATCCATTTATAAATTTGTAATTTTTTTGCTGTTTTGTGTTTTGCATGTTAATTTTACTGAAGATGTATAGCAACATCTTTGCTATCTTTGTTGATTTTTGTTTCGTTCATTGTCAAACAAGATCACTTTAATTTTTTGACCTTTTATATGTCTATTTATTTCGACTTACTGCAATACGTGTTTCACTTGTGGTTTTTGCCGTTTCCGTATTGTCATAAGTGACAATACGGAAACGGCATTTGTTTCTGTGTCGCTCGTTGTCTAACTGGATCGTTTTCTCTTACTTCTTCCACATATGTGCTTATTCATATTATTACATTTTTATTGAATTTGTTTTTCTCATCCATGTATCGTGTTCGTATATTGGTAATATTTTCTTCGTAGTCATTGTAGGCAATGGAGATCCAATGAAAATCCGAATTCAGTTTCACCTTATGTTTACCGATTTTATGTGAAATTCGGTTCATGCGTTCAAGTTTCTTTAGTGGGGACACACACAGACATAGATACTGACAATAAAAGGATTTCATAAGTATATGTTTCCTTCCAAAAGTAGCCTAAAAACGTATAGTTAGAATATTTAAATAACAACTGTAGCAACTACGAACATGCACAGAGAAAAAAATACTTAATGTGGGTTTTGGTCTGGCTACAACTATTGTTCTTCTTCAAAAATTATTTATTGATACTGTCATCGTTAATAACAGCTCGAATTACACTCGTGACCATTTCATTTTCACATCTTGAAGATTTATCTCTGTATATCCTTGTCTGGAATGTGTGTGTTGAGTATTAACAATATTTCGTGCTATGTAAAGTTCCAGTCACATCAAATAAGTTATTAATTATAACTTTTAAATAGCAAATAGATGCATCTGATTCATATCTGGATACCGGTGAAGTGAGAACCACGCTACCAAACCCAGCAAATAGCTGATGGAAACAATGAGCATAGTGTACTGTACTGTCACATAGCCTGTTTTGTGTGTACAAACGTGGTTATTATTAGTAGTCCTAAGTATATTGTTAGGCGAGGACAAGATATTAGAGGTTACGTGAACGATGAAGGAAACTTCACAGAATTGCTGAAGATATGGAGTAAAGTCTTTGAAAATGGCTTCATAGAGAACAGAATTATGTATATCTTGCAAAACAAAATATAATAATCCAGATCCGTGGAGATGAAGTAGTTACTGCTATCATTTAAAGAATTAAGCTTACCAATCTTATGGTTTAATTTGTGACGTGTGATGGTACAAGTTATATTTCAGGAGACGAGTAAGATAGTGCCTGTATTTGTTGATATTTTAAAGCCGAATTAAAATTTATTTGGGTTTCACAAACTACACAAATCACTGGAGAAGTCATAGTGTCTCTAATATGTGACATTCTCAATAAATTTTTCATACAGATTAAAAACTTCAGTGTCATACATATGACAGTGCTAGGATCTTGAGTGATGCCAACTAAAGTGCTCAATATACACAGAAAAAGGCTAATGTTTCTGCAACGAAAAAATTCCTGTTGAGGCATTTCTTTAATAGTTTATGTAATACTAACATTAATAATGTTGTGACATAGTTACTTAGTGTTAACCATTTACAAAGTCTTATATTCATGCAATGCAAACATAGTGTTAAAGTGTTAATGTTAACAAAGCCTCTAAGTAATGTTGCCGCAACCAAAAGTTGTATTACGCTAAAATTAACAGAAAGAACAAAATATGTTGTGTTACTGCGACATTAAAGAAATGTCCAACCAAAACAATGTTACTCTGACTTGATGTTGTAAAAATGGCGGATAGCAGAGAACAGCGATAATCTCGTAAAATGAAACCACTCTATTTAAACTTTAAAGCATAGTTTGAGAACAAAATGTAGATTATGTCAGCTCTCAAGCCTTGCAAAGCAGTTAACATGTGCCAAAAATGCACATATTTCTAGAGCATAAAGTATTTTGACATATGCAGTTGGTCATTATATTGATGTTACCGCAACCAAATGCAGTATTAAGCTTAAAAATAGCAGTAATAACAAAATATGTCGTGTTACTGCAACATTAAAGAAATGTACGTTATGCATTGACTTGTCGTTGTTATATGGCGATTGTAAATGATTATCAATAACCTCGTGAAATAAAACCACTGTATTTTCATTTTAATGTATAGTTTCAAA
The DNA here is from genome assembly GCA_002778355.1 of Clitarchus hookeri. Classification (NCBI taxonomy): domain Eukaryota; kingdom Metazoa; phylum Arthropoda; class Insecta; order Phasmatodea; family Phasmatidae; genus Clitarchus; species Clitarchus hookeri. Next base: position 26,625 of record NQII01001265.1, read on the forward strand.
ACTAAATGTAGCCTAGACCAGCTCTCAAACCTTGCAAAGCAGTGTGCGTGTGCCAATTATGCATATATTTATAGAACGTAAAGTAATTCCACGTAACGAAAGACAGCTGCAGTTTGTCGTTATGTTATATGCAATACTTACAATACATCCCTACACTAGACATGCCAAGATAGCGCAGTTGGTGGGACGTATGATTCTGTAATTAGGATAGCGATTAAACACCTGGGGCGCGTGTTCAATTTTCCTCCTTTCTGCAATTTTTTTCTTCATTGGAAATATTCATTTTTGTGACAAACTAATAGTACTAAATTTATTTTACATCTGGATGTTATTTTAAAGCAAAAAACACACAAGAAAAGTTTTGCACAAATGATAACCTCAGTTTAACACATAATTTGCTTTTAACGCAACATGAACACTACCCTAAAGTTGCCAGTACAGAAATTGTATAATGATGTTACGTTATTATTTTAATGTTAATTTAACATAATAACTTGACAGTATATTGCATTAACAGCAACATTAGCTACAGACGGTTCACAGGTTACAAAAAATTACTGTTATAGTATCATTAATATTGGTGTACAATGGAGGTTAGTAGAGAACAGCGATAACATTGTGAAATGAAACCAGCGTATTTAAATTTTAAAGCACGATATTAAAACTATATGTAGCCTAGACCAGTTCTCAAGCCTTTCAAAGCAGTTTTCGTGTGCCAAACATGCATACCTATATTTCGAGAGCACAAAGTATTTCCGCATAAGGAAAGAGAACTGCAGTTTGTCGTTTAAATTCTATTTAACACCGATAATATGTAAAAGTAACAGATATGTCAAGGTGGAGCTGCAGGTAGGGCACCGGGATCCGTGGAATGCGTGGAGCACTCATAGAATGTCTTCGATTCCCCTGCCTGCCGTAATTTTTTTCTCGTTAGTAATATTTATTTTGGTGACAAAATAAATGTACCTAATTTATTTTACACTGTGATGTTTATTTAAAGCAAAAACAAACAATACAAGAAAATTTTGAAAACAAATTTTATCATCAATGCAACACATAATTTGTTTTGCCGTAACACAAACTTTGTCTTTCCGTAACTCAAAATATGTTTTGCCGCAACATAATAAACACCGCTTTAATGTTGCCAGTACAGTAAGCAGGCAATGTTGTCACCTAAGTACTTAATGTTACAGTGGCAATAATAGCTTAACATTATTATTACAATAGCGGCAGCATTGGCTACTGACGGCTCACATATAAAAAAATGAATGTTGTAGCATTATTACTGTTTCCACAACATTAAATTTTTTTCTGTGTATTATAATTAAAAAATAACATTTCACTATTTATGTTCACTGAGAGGCACACTGCTTTCATTTAGTAATGAAGAAGAGCTTAAATTTTTCTAGTGCAGTAAGACATGCTATGGAATGGCCAATAATTTGGGTATTAACTTTTACAATACCCTCATCCAAGAGAATGCAGTCCAAGGACCAATTGGGAATATTTCGTAGACTAAACCTCGCTGTCCAGCAAGGGGTCTATACCGTAAGACACAAATAGAGGATATTAAGGCTCGGCTTTACATACGGTATTATACAGATATGCGTTGTTTTCTTGTGACAATTTCAGCTTCAAATAAATTATAGAAAATGATTGGTTATAGAAAATTTACATTTCACGAGTTATTTAGTATTTTCGTGTCTTTTTTTTTATTGTGTGTTGTTTGCTGGTTGCAAAAATGCAGAAACTCTTCTATAAAATGCAAAAATTTTCTTGAATTTTTACAACTAGCAAACACACAGTGAAAATTGAGCACAAAGATATAAAACAACTCAAAAAATATAAATTTTCTGAAATCAAACATTGTCAGTAATTATTCTGAAATAGAAATTTTGACACTAAACGAAGAATATCTGCAAAATAGGTGAAGCTTTGCCTTAAGAAAAACTATCGTCTTATAAATGAAACACTGAAAGAACTGTCAGGACATGGTTACAGTGCTGCCAACTCATATTTACTGAAAATCGCTAAGAAAACTTCAAAATTTGCCATATTCCTATATAATCAATACAGAAACATTCATTTTTCTGTCGCTAGTGGGAACTTAACAAGTCACTATCTCCCTATTTAATGAACATAAAATTTTTAATTTTTTGTCGCTAAAATATAATTAAAAATCGCTCATTCTAGTGGCAAAGTCACTAAATTGGCCACACTGCATTGTTATGAAGAAGATAGAAATGTATTTAAAAATGGGGTAAAATAAAGGCTAAACAAGTGATTGATCTTCTTGAACTTTTAAATAAGCGCTTCCATTGGAGGAAGAATACTGCAGCTGGCCTAAACAAAGTCTTTTATAACAATGATTGTTTGAATACTCTAAGATCTGATGAAAAATCTCGTATGTTTTTAAAGACAGCACTGAGGAGATCAAAAAGCTTAATTAAAAACCTTTGACATTTCCAATACATAAGAAACCCCCGAACAGTTTTGATGGAACAGCTGAATCACACGTAAGCCAGTAATATGAAGAATACTACCGATATTAACACTTCGGACTCGTATACACATATGCTACGTGATGTAACTCAAAACTAAGTGTGTTTATTAAGTCTGTTGTAAAAAAAATGTCTTCAAAAATGTTTTAAAGAAAAGGAAAAGCTGTTCTGTGTTAGCGCTTTGTTTTAGAGACATTCTTTATTGAAAGTAGTACTACAGTTGTATTTACAAAATAATAAGATTTCCTGCTTGCTTGACCTGAATGACGAAAGAGTTAAGGGGTATACTCAGAGTTATGTGGAAAAATTTGGGCGGCTGTTTACAACGAGGCATTGAGAGCCTATTAGGGTGAATCGCGGTGAGTATCGAGTAGCGCCGGAATGCATGGGTGGGGAAAACGGGAGATATCCGAGAAAACAAGCCGACCAGTAGCATCGTCTGGCACGATTCCCACATGGGAAAATCCTGGAGTGACACCGCCGGGAATCGAGCCCGTTTCGCTAGGTGGGAGGCCAGTAGTCTAACCACCACACCGTCGTGGCCCCTGGGTATATTCAGAAATATATAAAATCTAGTCCGGGTTTTGTTGATATGCTCACCGTCCAATTGTGAGGCAAAGAGATGTTAAGTGCTCGTCGCAAGCACAAGACCTGTTTTTGGGTTAGCAATGTCCCAGAAAAATCTTAACTATGTAGCAGTATGTTTGGTTCACAAAAAAAACTGAATGACAATGTCATGAAGAGGATTGCAGAAACGTTTATTTGCAATATAAAACAAGTAGAAGATTTTCGGTTCAGATTTTGGAAAAAATAATAGCATTTAAAAGTAAGTAATTATTTATCTCTGAACACTTTTTAGCCTACTTACTGAATGAAAGAAAGGTTTATGGAATCACTTTCCTGCCTGACTCTGTTTGTACATGTGGGCGGGTCTGTGTGGCTCTGTGTGTGTCCCCCAAAAAAACTTTTGAACACTTGAACCTAATTTTACCAAATTCAGTACAAATATAGTACTTAGCAAGGACATCTGACTTTTACAGCTTTTGACCACGCCAAGCGCTTATTTTCAAAATGGCGGACATTTTAATATTTAAGCAGCTATGTGATCTCGGGAAACATCCGACCGATTTAAGCCAAATTTTGTATTTTGGTAGTGCATCATGTACCTCTAATATAGTCACAGTTTCTTCCCACTTTCTGAATCAAAACTTTTCAAAATCATCCATTCATGATGCGCTTGGTTGTGTCCTAAATATTTCACGTTTCAATAGCTTTTTATACATGTGTTAATATAAAAGTATCCCCGTTTTGTTTTAAATTGAACTTCAATGTTATTTCATTTATAATGAATATGAATAAAAAGAGAAGGCAAATAGGTGTATTCTAAAACCTAGTAAGAAAAATTGTTATGATGCAAAATATTATTTGTGTAATTTTCTAGAATCGGTTAAGCTTAGTTTGCATGAGGTGGAGGAATATCCTGGAAGTATAATTTTAGCAGGGCCTCAGAAAAGTTGGAAGTAACCGTGAATGATCAATAAGAATTTAATTTACAGATGACTGATATAGTCATTTTTCAAATTACGACCATATGAACATTTTAGCTTAATATGATATATTTACGAAACCATGAAAACAATAACTTAATATGCTGACAGTAGCTATTGCAAACCATATAATGTGTCTACATTGACTCTTTTTTGTGCGCCATTTTGTAAGATAGTACCATGTGAATAAATAAAGTTTTAATGTCATATCTAGGGAAATAATTGACAGATTCCTACCAAATTTGGCAAACAAGTAGTACTGTGGCAGGCGATGTAATACGGTATGTTCTAAGTGGCCCAGGCGGTGATTTTCAAATTGGCGTTCATAAAGTATTTTTATATTTATATCCTATATTGTTGAAATCACGTAATCAGTTCTAACTCATTTTGTATTCCGGCAATATTTATTACAATTACCCAGTTCTTCTACAGTCCTTTTGTCCGCCATTTTGTAAAATTAAATTTTATGACAAATACAATTTTTATATCAAATATCTGGAATAATCCAACAGATTCCTACAAAAATTGGCGGACAAGTAGCAATACGGCAGACCATAAAAATTAAAATGTTTTGATTGTGTCATTCACTTATTTTCAAAATAGCGCATATGTAAATATTTTAACTTAATATGCTGCAAACAACAAAACCAATTTTATTTTAACTTCATATGCTGGCAGTATCTATTACAATCATTAAATAGGTTTTTGCAGAGGAAAATAGCCACACATGAAAAATAACTATTTATTTTGTCATATCTTGAAAAACAATCTACTTTCTCCTACCAGATTTGGCGAAGAAGTACTGTGGCAGGCAATATTAATTTATATGTCTTAAGTGAGCCGAAAATTTATTTTCAGAATGGCGGATGTATGAACGTTTCAGCTAATTGTTATGTATCTTCGGTACTATTTAACTTACAGTATTTTAAATTAACTTTGTGTACTGGCAGTATCTACACAATCATAAATTTTGCTAATACACAAACTCATTTCTCCACCATTTTATAAGATAGTGCCACATGCAAAATGTCCTATCTCGGCAAATAATTTTATATACGTACCACCAAATTCATGCAACAAGGTTTAATTTTGTAGTCCATCTAAATTTATATGATTGTTTAGTATACCACATGTCCCTAACAATTTCAACCGAATTTTATGTGGTAGCAGTGTATATGACTATCATCAACTGTGCTAATACATAACTTTTGTTAGTAATTTATGAAGATCGTCTCACATTTAAAAATTGAGGCTTTTCGCCATATCTCTGCGACAAATCAACTGATTACCGCTAAATTTTATACTCAAGTAGTGCTACTTTAGGGCATGCAAATTTGCATTTTTTTCGTGGAGTAGGACTTTTATTAATGGCGTAAACATAAATAATTTAGCTTAGTATGTTGCATCTGTTAAACAATTCAACAAAATTCAACCATATTTTGAACGTTTGCCCAATTCTTTAGAACTATCAATTATGTGTTCAGATATCCTCTTAATCCGGACTTTTCGTAAAATAGTACAAAGTGAGGAAATTGGAAATATTTTTTCATATTTCCGAAATTATTAATCTAATATTCACCTAATTTCGCAAACAAGTAATGCCACAGAAGACCATGTAAGCTTACAAGTTATAAATGGGGTAACAAAATTATTATCAAAATAGTGGTCTTATAAATAATTAATATAAGTTGGTAATATCTGTAAAATAATTTAATAAATAACCAACCAAAATTTTTATACTGACAGTATGTATAATAGACGAGTAGTATACAGAACTTCTTTGTGAGCACTTTTACACAATAGCACCAAATAATAAAATAATATTTTTATGCCATAACTTGGGAACCAACCACCGATTTCCACCTAATTCTTCACATAATTAGTGCCACGGTAGAGCTTGTAAACATGCATGTTTTAAGTGGCTCAGGAATTTTTTTTTTTTAATGACGACACTAAATATTTCAGGTAATTAAACCCTATATTTCAACACATTACACTGATTACATCAAATAAGATGTTACTGATATAACTAATGAAATCACTTTACTCAGCATGGGTGCAATTACTTTTTAATCAATTCTTAAAAGCTGAGTTTGTAGGTAGGACTTGTGTCGTCTCGTTGAAAGCAATATCATTAAAGATGACACCAGAAACACGTGCAACGGTAGTGAGACAATTACAAATACACATGTTACGTACCCGGGAATCTAAACCAGAAAACCTCGTTGCATAAGGTAGTGTGCAATGAACTGCATAACTAAGGTCGAATTTAGAGCATCAACTTCGAATTTTATCAGTCTAATGTTTCGAATGATAGGGTTTACTAACCTAAAATATTTACAGGGCCTTTTGAAAATAAATGGCTGAGCCACTTAAAACATGTAAGTTCACGTGGTTTGCCATAGAGCTACTAGTGGAAAGAACTAGGTCATAATCGGTTGAATGGTCTCTCAGATATGGCGTAAAACATCCAGATATTTAATGTAACGATTTACATAAATGGAAGACGAAAAGTAATGCATTAGCACGTTAGATGAATCTATATTGCCAGTATACAAATTTAAGCTCAAATCGATTACATAGTTTCGTGGATAGAGCACGCTAAGCTTAAAATTACTTTATTGCCGCTTTTCTTAAAATAAATGCATGTTACATATAAAATATACTTATATGTAGTAAGTAATATGACCTACCACAGTACAACTTCTTCGCCAAATTTGGGCAGAATGGGTTGATTGTTTCCCGAGATATGAAAAAAAAAATTTTTTGTTTTGTGGCTAACTTGCAAAATTGTAGAAACGAGGCTCTGTATAGACCTATTTGACGGCTGTGGTTGATTCTGCCTGCATACAAAGTTATGTTGGAATATGTTTCGTTAATAAAAGATACTGAGCTCAAATAATTAAGGAGTTGATAGCAAAATGGGATTAATCCAAAAAGTAACTTTCTCAGGAAACGAAAAAAACTGTCCTTCATGTTCAATGTAATCATTAATATCGCAAGAATTTGTTTTGACATAGCTGTATATCCACACAGTTTTACCTATCAATTGCAATAGCAAATCATGTTTCCTTCTCATGAAAATAATTTTATTATTTTGGACTTATCCGCTTTTTGTCGAATGTAATTCTGTTTGCTGACGAAATGCTGTTACTTGAAATTTAAAACAAATAGATACAAACCACAAAATAATACATTTACTGTATATGTATAAAGTTACTGATTCACTAACCAAAAAACCTCACATGGCATTCAGAGTGTGTAAGGTTACATTACGTAAGGTATTTTGATCAGAATAAGTCAAGGAACTGATGCTGTTAAACTAAACATATGTCAGTGTTACAAACAGCTCACTAATTGCAACCACTGCTATTATCGTCATCCTCAACTTCACTGTCCCTGTTGTTGCTGCTACCATTTCCTGGTTCTCCAGAAACAATATCTTCGTAGAACTATTGGTTGGCAGAGCTTTCCAAGTAGTCCATTAGTTTGGTGAGATATTTTGCGTTGGCAGACAACCCGGGGTTGTGGTGGTTGGATACTGGAATTTCCTAATAAGGTGCAAGTGGTTCTCGACATTTACAATGTGTGTAGTCGATGAATTGTAATTTGTGTTTTTGATTCTGAGTGTTTGCTCTCCTTCTACTAATTGTGCCACGCGTGCGTCCTTCAGCTGTAATCTAGGTTTAGAAGTTTTCAGGAAAAATGTATCAGTTCAAAGTCATCATAAATCGATATACAGAGAGAGAATGGAGTTGGATGGTTTCTCGCAGTACTAATGACATTATTCTAATTCACTGGTAACTCTGCAGATATTGTGATATTTATCCTTTGGCTGTTTAAAGAAAATTATTGATCATTTGGCATGTACGTGTGACTTCTTACTGAGAAAATATTAGTTATCTTGTCATACAGTTTTAACATGTGGACTAGGCAGTATAAAAACGGTATTATTGTCCTATTTTTGTTTTGTCCCAGTCACTCATCGCTCGTTAATACTGGTTTATTTATTTTTGTCCTCTCTGAAATGGTTTATGTAATATAGAGGCACAGATGATTCTTCATTTGGTCCCTTCTTACTCTCATGTTCACAGTAACGATACATTGTGGCTGAATCGTTACCGAGGTTGTGTATTCCAAAGATTTTGTACCATAGTCGCTGACTATAAAATACGTTACTTGTTATGTGAAAGAGAGATAAGTCCTGCATTAAGTCGAGTGACAAGAATAGTATGCTTCATTGTTTTTCTCTTAATGCCGATTTCCACTTTTCAGCATAGTCGGCAGCGGCTTCGTTTAGATGTAGGTTTTCTCTACCTCTAGCTTATGACCTTCCTGTGTGTCAGCCGTTATTATTTTTTGTTCCATAGTATTACAGAAATTACATGTATCAGATACAGGGAAACCAAAATGGATAGTAAAGGTATTAAAAACCGACAAATAGGTTTCATGAGAAACATTTTTGTGATATTCTTGAAGAAACAGTTTGTGCATCTTTCCTGGTGTTAAATATTCAGGTAGATATCTCCAGTCTGGGTTATCATGTATCAAATAAAGTGATTTTCTATCCTGAAATAGGTTGATTTGACATTCAATGAGGTGTATAAGAGCATCTGGCATCTTAGTTGACTGGTTGCCGTGACGTCCACATTGGTCTTTTGAAGATCGGCCAGTCGTAATGCGGCTCTGCTGCAGTCTAGTGAGACTATGATTACTAATGCCATGAATACTGGAAAAAAAATATTGGCAAATAGGAATCTCATTACTTGCATGACGAACTTTGTATGTGTAAGCTGCTGGATGGTCTTTCCCCTCTTCATCATTATAGGTTCGTGGTCGCTTCCAAGCAATCAGCTGGAGAGAAAACCAACCCCTGGGGTTTGCTCTTGTTCGTACATAGCCACTGAAGTTCTTTGTCTTTTGAAAGTGGCATTTTGCAATACAGAAGACTTATCGACAAACACAAAGCCAAATTTTAAAAAATGCAGGATATCCACATAATTTACATGATATATGATACTTGCTTAATCTTCTTTTAAATTGATTTGCCTTAGGAATGTAGCTACTATGGCCAGAAATATTACTAACTTCGAGATAGCTCTATGGGTATCCAGGGTCGTTAATATTTACATGAAACCATACATTTAATCAAGATTACCAGTTTTGTTATCATTGCAATGGACATACCCACATCTTGTAGAAACACCATATTTTCCAACAATATTTTCAGTTGCTTTAGTTGTGATTTTGCGGAAACAACATCAACCAAAATATGCACATCTAAATGCAGCACAAGTCGCCATTGTAATATAAAAATGGGAATTTTTGACTTATTCAGTTTTTGTAATCAATCCCTCATTTATACAGCGACCATTTTGAAAATGATTGTCTGGCCTTAAAACATTTTATCAGTTAACATCACCTGCTCCAGTGCAAATTGTCTGACAAATTTGGTAGGAATCGGTCAATCGTTTCTCAAGATATAACAATAAATTATATTTATCCGTATGGTGCTATCTTAAAAATGGCGGTAAATTATGTTTTGTGTAGTTACAGTTCATAGTCGTAATACCTACTACCAGCATACAAAGTTAAGTTGGAATTGAATACATGGTAATGACACTATAGCATTCTAAGCTAAGATTCATTTGTGGCCAGCATTTTGAAAGTAAATGTCCGACAGACTTAAAATATACTATTTTACATAATCTACCTAGAAATGACATATTCATATAGTGCTATCTTACAAAATGGATGACAAAAATGGCTATATGTTGGCATATATAATTATTGTAATAAATAATTTTAGCATACAAGATTTTGTCGAAATTGGTTAAATGGTATAGTAAATATAAAAAAATAAACTTTATTGCCGCCATTTTGAAAGTAAGTGACCAATCATGTTTAATTACTTACATTTACCTGATCTGCCATAGTATAAACTTACATGCCGAATTATGTGAGAATTGCTTATATAGTTTTTGAAATATAACTTTACATATAATCTTAGTTTAATCAATTAGTGCTATCTTCCAAAATGGCAAACTAACAACAATATTCGTTTCAAAATGTAATGCTTACACGATGTTCTGCCAGTATACAGCAATTTTTTTTAAATCGATTAAATAGTCCCCGAGATATGGCTTTCGCGAACATAATTATCTGCTAATGTGTGTTCTGTAAATAATAGTAAAGATTAAAATATATATAGTATGAGAAATAATGCATGTTCATAATGTTACATGATGCCTCATTATTATATTACCAGTAAATTATTTTCTTTAACTTGTGTATTTGTAATTGATTCATTACTGTTGCATATGTTTTTGGTTCGATCTCTAATGACATTAAGTTTAGTCCTGCTTACCATCTGAGCTTTTAAGAAAATAACTTAAATTTATTTGCACACTTGTAAAGGAAAGTAGGCATAGAAGTAATATCAGTAACTTCTTGTTAGACTACTTTAAGAAGAAAAGATATGCTTATGGGATCACTTTCCTGTCTATGGCTGTGCGTGTCTGTATTTTGTAGTGTGTGTGTGTGAGTTTGAGTGTCTGTGTTGCACCCTTTAAAAATTTCGAATTCATGAACCAAATTCCACCAAACTCGGAACACATATATTACAAAGTAAAATAATCATACTTTTATAGTTTTTAAACGCACCATATACTTATTTTCAAAATGGCTACTATTTTAATATGAAGTGTGCTTTGTCATATATCGGGAACGATTTAACCAATAGAAACCAACTTTTGAACGCTTAAAGTGCATCATGTGAACATTGAATTTGTAGATGGATATTGTCGTTTGTCCTTAATTTTGGAAGATAGATATACATAAAAAACAAAGTTTTACATTGTATCTCGAAAATACTCAACCGATTCTCGCCAAGTATGGCTCGTAATTAACACTATGAAAGGCCATATAAACATATACGAACACATAATTACTTCTGTCCACCGTTCTGTAAAATAGCACCACATGAATAGCTAGTTTTGTCATATTTCGGGAAAAAATTAATAAATTCCTACCAAATTTGGCGAACAGGTAGCACTATGGTAGCTAACATAAATTTATATGTTTAAGTGGTGCAAGCACTTGTTTTCCAGATGGCCACCACGCAAACATTTTGGCTCAGTATGCTTAACGTACAACACCATGTTATTAATTTCAATTTAACTACGTATATTGGCAGTATCTATACCAATCATCTAATGTGGCTACACAGAATCTCTTTTCTATGCCATTTTGTAATATTGAGCCACATGAAGATAAAAGTTTTTACATCGTATCTCCAGAAACCATAAACTAATTCATGTAAAATTTGCAAAGTATTATAGTAAGCCATATGAATTTTATGCATTTTAAGTGGATCAGTGTTTTATGATTGCGACTAAATAAAATATTTAGTTTAATATGCTTCATCTTCGAAACCATGTAACCAATTTCAACTTAACTACGTATGATGGTATAATCTATTACAACCGTCAAATTTGTCTACACAAAGTTTCTTTTGTGCGCCATTTTTTAAGGTAGCACCACATACATGTCTAAAGTTTAATGCTTTATCTGGGAAATCAACCTATTCCTACGAAATTCAGTAAATAATTATACTATGTAGGCCAAATAAACTAACACTTTTATGTGAGCTAAACACTTTTTTTTCAATATAACTGTCATTAATACATTTCAGCTTATTATGTTATATCTAAGAAATCATGTAATCAATTTTAACATCGCTTCTTATGCTGACATTATACATCACAACCATCAAATGTACGCAGACAATGCCTCTTTTGTCCGCCATTTTGTAAGAGAGTACCAAATAAATTAATTAAGTTGTTATGTAATATCTCGGAAAAAATCAACACATTCCTGCCAAATTTGACAAACAAGCAGTACTTTCGTACTACTCGTATTTTAGAAGGTCCAGGCATTTATTTTTAAAAATAGTAGTCATATAACCTTTTTAGCATAGCATCCTATACTTATGAAACGTTGTAATCAATTTCTACTTAATGCTTTATATTGGCAGTAATTATACAAGCATCAAATAAGCTAAAAGATAAAATATTTTGTCCACCATTTTTGATGATAACGCCACATGAAATTTACGCTTTTATGACCTATCTCAGTAAACGATTAACTGATTCCACAAAATTCATGTGACAAATAAAACTTTCGTAGTTGACCTAAATTTATATGTTTTAAGAGGATAGTCACATGTTTTAAAAATAACAGTCAGTAAATAATTTTGTTAAGTATACCATATGTCCCAAACAGTTTTAAATAAGTTGGCAAGCTTATTTAGCTAAAATTAATTCTAGATATTCAAAACATGTTTGAAAAACAAAAAAGGTTATAAATATATTTCAATTAGTAACTATTTATTTTCTGAATATGGTTTTTCTATCTGTATCTCTTAAATATATATCTAATTATAATGCTCTTAAAGTTTTGTAATTAATAAACAAAATACGAAAACCATTAAATTTACAAACCGAAAATGGTACAGAGTTTTAAAACACAATCTTTAATGAAATAACCAAATATATTCTTTAAATTATATTTAACGTTTTCTGAACTAAAAGTAATTGTAGTTATAAGATTTTATCGAACATTCAAAAATAAAATGTGCAAAAAATTAGATTTGAATGAAAATTACAAATGGATTGAAATTTTATATTACTGGATAAAAGAACACAAATACAACACAAAACAATTAACGATTACAATAAAACCTATAAAAGTTAATACGAATGATAATATGTCAGAACAAGAAAAATTAAAAAAAAACAATTGAAAATCATACCTAGCAGATTGTTTAACAGAATTATTTAAAATCGACAATTTTTTTTTTTTTTTAAATTATAATGTTTATTTTAGAAGCTATGAATAGGATGGATGAAAAAATAAACTGTTATGAATTTCAATTTATGAAAACTGGTTGGCTATCGTGAACAATATTTGGTTGAAAAAGATTTAAAAACCTTATAATCACACAATTTTAAAAATATGTTGTCTATGTGGAACAATATTTTATTTTGTGTTCTATATTTATTTTATTTATTCTTATAATTTCTTTAAATATTAATTTTTCTCTTTCAAATATGTAAATTTCATTATTTCATGTTTTGTTCTATTTATTGCATTTCCATCAATAGTCTCAACGATTTTTAAATTTTTTCGTTTCTTTTAAATGACTGACTTCTATTTTTAAATATACAATTTCATTTTTGAGTTTATATTAATTAGATTTTCAAATAGTTAAATAAAATTCCCTGGTTTTTTTCTTCTTCTTTCTTAGCTGAAAAAAGTTATGAATATTAACATTGGTGTTTAATGGAAATAGGTAATTTTTTATTTCCTTTTAACCCTGATGTTTGATTTGTTTAAAATGTTAATGTATTGTATTTACCTACACGTTTTCTGATTGTATGATTTGTAGCTTTATACTATAAAATCTCAGCTAAATATATTTTTTAACCAAGAATTAATTTCGTAATGTAAAATTTACAGAACCTTCTTATTATTGAACACAGGATAATTAGTTTACAGATCTAGAAAGAAATAAGTTTAATTGCGAATGAAATAATTAATTATTAAAATTTTTCTCTCATTTATATGAAATTAGGCAAAATTCGATAATATAAATCTAAAAACATGTGGGTATCTTTTCCATGAGTTTCCGTATTCATATTTTTTTTAAAACCAGCTAATTTAATTTAATGTCATTCGCTAAAATGAAAATTTTTAATTTATATTTTTACTTATAATTTTTTTTATTAAAATCAATTTTATTCCAATGGAAAACAGAAATTTAAATAGAGCAGCTTATCTATTTTATCCTGAAGATGTAATTACAAGAAAATTCATAGATGAGTTAACTGATGATTATTGATAATTGTTATTGATATTTAATATAATCTCGATTTGGACATGATAAGTGCTGTTTGTATAGAATTTATCCATTTTAGTGGAGATTAATATTAATGTTGTACTTTTGGATCCATTCAATTGATTACATTTGAAGTCAACATTCAGTTTCATTTTTTTTATGATTGATTGTGTATTGTCTTAAACAGTTCTTGCTTATCCATTTGATAACCCTTTTTATTTACTTTTTCTTCGATTATTATCCTTGGTACAATATCTTTATCTTTCTCTTTTAACTCATTAAATTTTTTAGAAAACATTTAGAAAATTTTTGTCGAGATATTTTATTAATTAGTTTCATTTATGTATTTATTGTTAAATGTACATGTTATTTCAAGTGTTATCTTATAGATTGTAATATTTATGGTTCTAATAAAATGTTGTCATGCATTCTATCTTAAATATTTTCATCACACTTATTATTATTTATAAAAAATATGTTTCATTTTGTTTAAAATCATCTTAATAGCAATTGTTTTCCTTTATGTCCGTGTTACTTCTTTATTTTTCTACATAAAAAATATTTCAAAAACAGATTTAAATTTTTCTTCTATTGTTTAATAATTAACACATGGTTCATAATAAACATAAAAATATTATCACTGTGATCTCCATTGTTATATTTTGATAATCTTAAATTAATTTTATCTTTTATAGTTCCACCTACTTTATTGTAATAATCTCTCTGTAGTACATTTTACGTAACAAGATAAATAATATGATTTTCTATATTTTTAATTATTTTGATTTGAATTTTCTTAATTTTATATTTATATATTTTCTTATCTAACTGTTTGTGCTTTGTGTTTTATTTTTTCGATTATTAGTTTTAATTTATTCTCATATTCTATAGTTAATTGTTCTTTTTCTTGTTGTAAATTGCATTCACAATGTTTGCGAATTCATGAAACAACTTCATTTGTGACCATTTTTTAAAATTGTTTTGCATTTTCTTTCTTAAAAGATAAAATTAATCAACAGTTATAGAAAAGTATGGACCTGATCAACTTAACAATTATTGAAATTTTTTCAATATATTAATTTTAATTTTACCAGTGTTAAATTTTTCATTAGAAGTCTGACCTGGCGTTTCGCCGGGTTTAAAAATTTCTTCGGATTTTAATTGATCATCTCAGTGAACATTTTTTCTTATCAAATTATCTATATGTAGATTTTCTAAAAGTTTTACAGTGTCTTTTCCGTGAAACCAAGGATTATTTTTCATCCAGAATGAACAGAATATTCGTATTATCGAATGCATGATAATTGTTTTTCAGTTCCATAATCGCGTCCATTAAAAAAAACTTAAAAAGAAATTTAAAATCATGTACTGATTTTAATATTCTACAAAGATTCATTCAGATCCGCCGAAAATCGTGAACTATAAATTTCTGACTAAGCGATGCAATTTCAAAAATTCTCCTTTTTAAACATATCAAGTTTTTCTTTCTATAATCTAGTGACTCGAGTAGATGGGTAACTAAATTATTTAAATATTTTAATAAATTAATATTTTTTTTTAATTTAAAATGTGCGGGAAGCCACATTGTGAAATCTCATAGTTAATAAAACGTAAAATATGTAATTTACGTGATGAAATTTTGGTGACATGAATATAAACCACTGAATTATGTTGCATAATGAAAATCTAGTAGGGGGTGACTATCAACCACGTTATTTGGTTTAATGCATTTAACTGTTCCCAATTGTTTGAAATTTTTCCAAATTTTAATTTATTGTCATCATCTTAAAATGAATTATTTAAAGGTCGATAAATCACTGAGCACTTGAATTTCATTATATTCGTTTATATATTTATATCCAGTGTTCGGTGAAGACAGAACACTGACATATTTACCGGAAACACTAATAATTTAAAAATCACAAAACAAAAACGTAGGAAAATATTGATTTATGGATTGATTGTCGCTTATTAGTTCCTTTCGCTCCATTATATGTTAAATCGTAATTCTTCTCTTTCACGTTTCTATTCTTATTTTCTATTAATAATTTCTGAATAACTAAACACGCTGCAAATTTTGTCACACATGTTTAAGAAATAAAAAATGAAGATATAAAACTTTCTTAAAAAATATTAGATGAGAAGAAATAAATAGTTATCGCGACAAATCAAAAGATTATGATTGTATTAAAAATGAAATAGAAAATTCTGATAGCAGGAATTTTACATTCCAAAAAAGGTTATTACTTAAAATTGATAAATTTTAATAATCTATCATGATGTTAAATAATAGTAAAAGAACATAAATTATAAAATGTTATCGAAAATTAGAAAATTGTATTTTCAAATTATATTTTATGTTTTAAGTATGGTATTATTTACTGTTTCTTCGGGGACGTCTACGAGATGCCCTGAAGGCGATTAGGGAGGCAAAGTTTAAATTTAATAAATATTTATTATATATTTCTATATACACTTTTCTTATTTTTTCGATTCATATCAATAGTAATAAATCTAAAACCTTTATTCCAACATTCAGCAAAAATTACTTTAAATTTATCATAAGACATATCTCCGGCAACAAAATCATTATAAATATTATTCAAATTCATGTCATCTTGTCTAATTAAATACAAAAACACATGCTAATTGTTTTCGGACATTGGAGTAGGTTTGAGATAAATAAAACTGTCAATATATTTAGGTCTTCCTTGTGTAAAATATTCTCGAATGGTTTCTTGGTTTTCAAAAATCACAAACTTGAATATAACTAAACAATTATTTTTACATTCATCTAAAAAAATATATATTTTTTTAATATAAATATTTATATTTTTTATTAAATTTACAGGACTAAAAATTATTCTATTAAACGATCATATTTCGGTTGATTCACCCTATTAGAACAAATGTATAATATCTAACCACTGAATCATCCAGTTGTGTTAGGAAAATTATTCATCAAGTTTATTTTTCCACAATCGCTTGGGCCAACAATAAAAGCTCGAATTTTATCGGCCAAAAGTTTATCATTGTTATTATTTATTATTTTTCTGCATCATTTAAAACAGGAATGCCCCTGTTAATAATAATTAAAAAAATATTTTGATATAAATTAATAAATGTTTCAAGTTAACAAGAATTATATACAGTAGAATCCCGATAATTCGTATTTTCAAGGGACTGGATGTTAAATATAAATTATAGAGATATTCAAATTAGCGGGATTACCAATAATCGGGAACAAAAAAAGAAAAAATACGTAATAACGAGATTAATGCAAATTTGCATTAATATGTAATGATAATCGCATGGCTACATATTATGTATACATATGTACTGTATACATAAATCAATAATTACATCAATAAAAACACATTTAAAATTTACGTTTAAAAAAATCACTAATTTTCTTTTGGTGCAAATCTTGCTGACGAGTATTGTCGATGACTTTGTCAAGCATGTTCAAAGCAGAAAATACTTCATCACCAACGTCTGATTTCGCTAAGTAATGGCGCACGTTGTTGATGTATTGTTTAGCCACTTTAGGTGTAATTGTCAGCACATCATCTTCGTCATCACCTTCACCATCAATGTCCTGAGATGGAGCCAAAATTTCGTCATCAGTTAGAATCCCCGCTACCGCTAGGCCATCGTCAAAATGGACGAAATCTTCAAACGTTATAGAATTTTCTTCATTTTGAGAAAGACGATTCCAATTCACAGGGCATTCTAAGTCTTGTTCAGTAACTGCTGATGAAAGTTCCATCTTCGTGAATTCACAGCACGAAAACAGTTTTTTATTGTGCTTTCGCTAACACTTTGCCATGCCTTGTAAGCAATTTTCATGGCTGAAAATAAGGTGATTTTATGATCCTCCCCATCCTCGATGCTATCAAGGAGTTGCATCACTACTTCCTTAAGGTAAAAGGTTTTGAACGATTTAATTATGCCCTGGTCTAGAGGCTTAAGCTTAGAAATAGTGTTGGCAGTCAAAAACACAACATTAACATGACTGAGCGGTGGGTTATTGTTGTGGGCCGTACAATTATCCATGAAAAGTAGAATATTTCGCTGTCTTTTCTCCATATCAGCATTCACTGATCGTATCCATTCCTTGAATAATTCGCCCGTCATCCACGCTTTTTTGTTTGCACGATAGGTCATCGGAAAAGTTTTTATGTTTTTAAAACATCTTGGTTTGGCTGATTTGACTACCTCAGATCCATCCATGTTGGCGGCCAACAATATGGTTACACGCTCTTTATTATGTTTTTCCGCCATGAAAATTTTCTTCCTTAAAACACATTGATCGGTCGGGGAGACACTTATAAAATAACCCCGTCTCATCGGCATTAAAAATGTTGCTGGGCTCATAAGAATCGATTATTTCTCCCAATTCGTATTTCCACTCAGAACAAACGTCGGCCGATACACTCGCACTTTCCCCACTAAGCTTCTTCAATTTTATGCTGTGCCTTTTGTAAACCTATCAAACCAACCATCACTTGCACGAAAGTCTTTAATTCCCAATTTTTCTGCAAAAACTTTTACTTTTTCTCTTAAAACGTTTCCTCCAACTGGTACATTCGAATTCCGTGCTTGCGCAAACCAGTTTTTTAAATTCTCTTCTAGTTGTGGATACTCACCAGTCTAAAAGCGCTTTACTTTGCTGTCCGATGTCTGGGAGGCGATATTGTCCTTGTTCTTCAGAATTGATGTTATTGTGGAAGGAGGAACGTTATCACGTTTGGACACGTAAATTTGTTTATCACGACCGGCCACGGCGGTAATGATTTCTTTTTTTTCTCTAATGGAAAGACACTTATTAGCTCATTTCAGAGGCATGGATAAGACCGAACTGACTAACTTTTCACTTGCTCTGCTCCTTCCTACCTCTCATAACCATAGGCCGGACAGCAAGGCGCCTCTTAGTTCTGAGAATCACAGACACATCGCCTCACAGACTACTCGGCGTCATTACCTGCCCTTCAAACTCTCCTACGTCCTCAGCACCCTTCCGGTATTTTTTACCCTGCCCACAATATTCCACAATGTTCCACACTATTTGCAAGAAGAATTGAGATTTTCACTTTATGATTTATAAAAACGACATTGATTCAGATTTTTTATGTTTTTGAATTTTGTGCATCTTTTTGATCTATTAGATACTAATTCATCGTTATATATTTTGTTGCATTGCCATTTTATCTTCAGTCCATTCATTGATTCCATCGAAATTATGAGGTTCAGATTCAGTTTTTATTTATTAAAGAAATATGTGAATTTTTTTTTAATTTGCTTATACTTGAGTAGTTAGTAAATTGTGGCTTCTAAATCCATTAAATTTTTTAACTTCTAAAAATTGAAAATCTCAGAGAAAATATGGTTTTATTCTTTATGATTAACTGAGAGATTTCCATTTTGAGTCTGTTCAGAATTGTAATATCAAGATTTTTTTAGTTTTTTTAAATTTGCTATTGATGTTCTGTGAAACAGTTATTAGAAAAAATTATAAAGATTGTCGTTTAAAACTTAATAGACGAATTAATAGATTTAGAAATAGATTTGGTAAGGAATGTGAAAAGCTAGTGTTTTTGGAGTGAGGGGGGGGGGGGAAACTGAAGATTTTTAGAAATTAAATAATTATTCAAGTCTAGAAGTCACCATTTACGTACTACTCTAGGTGTCCACAATTTTTTTCTGAGTTCATGGATACCGTTCATTATAGTAAAACCATATTTTGAGGTCTATTACAAACACAACTCTTGTAATTTTACAAACAAGTAATTTTGCAGCATAATTTATACTATTCTTGCAGACTAATAAAAAAATTTAAAAAAATTTCTTATTAAAAGTTACAATTTATTTAGAGTATGAAAAAGCATCCAAAATGGCAGATTGTGTGTCTGGATTATTTAATGGTTATGAAATCACATTTGAATTCACCTTGAAAAGGCGAGTCCAGTGATATTTAACACATTATAATTTTAACTTTAAGTTTTCTAAAATAAAAAATTTAGAAATAAATTTAAAAAATTAAAAATATATAATCCTTTTTTTTTTTTTTTTTTTTTGCTTGCTCATTTCGACCGGAGTTTTAATATCGTTGTTGATCGTCAGACACACTGAGATAGCTTATTCTTTATATTGAGCACCACAAATTTATTTAGCACTTTTTGTTGTTAATTTAAGGGAATTAAGAGAAATTAATTGTACATTTGGGTGCCAAACGGAACATTTTGAACGATAAACGAGGCATTTTGTGGGAATAATTTAAAATTTGAGCAGCTGGGCGGCTATCTTGGGGCGAAATCCAAACTGGCGGACGAATCCGAATCCGATTACTGCATAAAGAGTCCCAAAAGACCCTTTTTATATATACTCGTGACACTTTATTCGATTTATTTTATGAGCCAAGAAACTAACCGGCAATGAAATATGGTTCGAATTGCTTAATATACCAGCTAGAAGATGATGGAATCTGAACTGCTTCATTTCAGAAAAATATATATATATATATAGTAAACACAACTTTTAATATATTTTGTTCGTAGGCTTATTAAGTGAAGTTTCTATTCCATAAATATTAAAAAAAAAACATATTCCAAGTGAGGGAATAACCACCGCATTGTACTTTGTTCTCGGTTGTACAAATAAACGGTTATCTTATTGTATTGCGGCGTAAATATCATTTTAATGTATATATATATATATATATTATATTTTTGCGGATTTGTATAATATAGATAAAAAACGTAATAAATCAGAGGAATTATAAATTATTAAGGAAATATTCTATATTATACTACAGATTTTTTAATAGATTTCAGTTTGGTAGCGCAACTAACATACGTATATAAAAATTAAGTTATTCGATTTTTAATATGAACATGCGCATTAAGGTTTTGTTGATTCAGTATATAAGGCAAATACAGATATTTATACTTTTTTAATAGTTTTTTTAAATACCTGCTAGCGCTGCTGCTCTTGTAGCAAAAGAACTGAAGTTCGGATTTGTTGAAGCTGGCCTGCAATAGAACTTCCCAGTGAATATCCCAGGCGACTTCTGAAGGCTTTCCATCTTCACTTTAAATGGTATTTTGCTCTCCATTTTCACAATCTCAGGAAATGAGACAAATCTGAAAACAGAGTCATTTAATGTATATAAATTTAAATTACATAAATTTTCACAGGGAAATAACTCTGTACTTATAGTGTAAAATAAATTAATTGTTACATGGCGACCTCCGTGGCCGAGCTCGTCAAGGCCACAATGTCACGGGTTCAAATAACTGGAAAAGCCAAGGATGCGCGGGCCTTTCTAGATGCTGGTTTATGTTAGTTCAGCGTGTAAGCTGCCCATCCTCCACAATTAGCCTACTAACAAAAATAAAAGAGTGTTAATAAGTCAAATTAAATGGAAATAAAATGACTGTAACAGAGTACAATTACTTGAAAAGTATTTTTAAAAAACATTAGTAGTTTTAATTACAGTAACTCTGTCATTTCTGTTTCACTGCTATATAAAAAATAGTAAGTCAAGCAGATTAATTACTGAATTGTAAGCTAGTTTACTTCAACTATTATTTTATAACATTAGCATTTATTAAACAATCAAGATGTTTCCAACTAACGCCGACAAACTACGGCAGGTTATTCCTGACGAAATTGTATGTAGGGAGAGCAGGGTAAAGTGGCCATCGACTGTTACTTCGCTGGAGTGTGTTGCAGTCTGGTGGCGAGTGTTTGAAACAGTTAAGAGTAAAGATATTAGTTTTCTGAGTGCATCTGATCTGGTAATCTTACAAGTTATTGGTTTTATTAAATTTTGTGTGGTTTTGTTCATGCCTGATATAATGGTAAGTGATGAAAACTATTAATTTTATCTCAGTAAATATTAGGAATATAATTATTTACTACAATCTGGATACATTATGAATTAGGCTTTGAAATTACTCGTCATAAATTTAAGTAGATTACTTATTTTTTAATCTAGACAAGCTTCTATGTAGTGGCGTCCAAAAGGGCAAAGTGGCCATTCAACTAATGAGTTGAATCATTCGCCACTTGAGTGTGCAATTATTGCAATCAGCAAAAGGAGAGATAATATTATTCCATATGAAAATTAATGCCAGGAACAGTACCATCGTTTCTTACATACAGCCGTATTAAAATTCTAGATGTATTTTCCAAACGCTTGCCAATGGCAGAAGCGTGTTTGTATTGGTTTTCGTGACTTGCTAGTATTTAATTCTGTCCCCAGCTGATGGCTGAAAATGATGTATCAAAGGCGAGAAACTAATCAATGCTAAGAACGTAAATGGCCAGTCTGTGACCACTTTACGCGACCTAGCAGGGCAAAGTAGCCATTTGGTGAATTAATTTTTAAAATTGAAGGACAAATATAATAATTCACAAGACATAGAAAATAATACTTTTAATTGTTTGTAAAATAACTATTTTGTTTGGAAGGTGGTTTTTTATGTTTGTTTTACTTACAATACACTATTGGAATATAATTTTACCTAAGAATAGTCCCTTTGCCCTGCTCTCCCTTAACTCTTTTTCCTAAAGTGCTTATTAAGGGAGCTGTATGGCCCCAAAAATCGAGTTTTGAAATTATTTTCGTTATAAATATCACGAACTACTTGAGATTAAGGTATAAATCAGTGAATGAAGTTTTGTAAAACGGAGATCTTACTCCGTTGAAAATGTAGTTTGTAATATTATGACTCTTCATCGTGAAAATACCGGTGCTGATTAGTAACAAAGCGCAGGATCCAGCCAGAATTTTCGTGATGAAAGAGGTTGATATTCCTAACCGCATTTTCCCAGGTGTAACATCTCCGTTCCACAAAACACTATTAATCGATTTGTTGATTAATCACATGTAGTTCCTGATATTTTTAATGAAAATCATTTCAGAACTCGATCTACGGGAGTACACTTTAGGATATGGTGGTATATACACTTTCGTCAGGAAACTAACTGTCCCAGACCCAATGTTGGATTTTCATTGCCTTGATTTGAATGGCCCTTAACACAAAAATAGAGAAATATTAAGAAAAATTGATTAAACAATTTATAAATCGGGGGAAAATTTGCATTATTGACAACGAGTTCCTCTTGGATAACCATGACATTTGCCTTAAACCTGAGTGATCTTGAACCCTAAAAATCAGGAATAATAACAAAAAACTCATAGAAATATAGTAAAAATTAAGGGATAAACAACATAATATACTCCGACTGCCATCTTGGATATCCATGACCATGACTTTGACCGCAGGTGAAATTGAATTCAAAAAATCCAGAAAAATCGCAAACAATCGTTAACAATCCCAAAGTATAGGGAAGAAAGATAAACAATGAAATGCAGTAATTAATAGAAATGTATAATTTAATAGCAAATTTAAACATTTGAAAAATTCGGAAAATTGTAAAAAAATAAGAAGACTTATATGCTGATTACAGAGCACTTATCCTCCTGGCACGACGACCAAAAGATGACTCGACCCCACTAATATTCATTAGTTATTAAGTCGGTAATCCTCTACCTCAACCACTTTCTCCCTCCAATGAATAACGGTCTTATATCACACCAGGCACCCGCATCAACCCACTCGAAAATTGCACACTACAGCTTGACCACCACCACTACCACTTGATGTCGTTAATGATTTAATGACGTCATATTGCTCGCTCGTGACTGGCTGTTGGTGATGTGACATTTCATCCTTTGTGGATAATTAATGAGGCCAAAGTCGCACCACGTCACATTTCTTCGTCTGGTGTGAAATGAGACATATCGAGCTCTTCCTTGACATTTCTAGCATTCACTCTGGTTAAGTTTTATAATAATTGACTTTTCCATCACATTTTTAAGCATTATAGGGCGTGCTTGTAGTTACACATACATGTCCTCACCAATTTATTAAATCCGCTCAAAATTCAAATGCCTGTTCGGATCAGCTAGCTATTGGCATGTAAATTTAGAGAAAAGCATTCGTTTTCTGATTTGCCTGCAACTAGCATCCTGACTTCATCTATGGTGGTACCATCGCTGACTTCAGCTGGATTTTCTAATGTTGTTAACTATACAATTCGCAAGTCATTACAGTTAGGCTCATGAAACTTAGAATGTACGAGACCAACTCGGGTGATAGACTTATCTTTCATGCTCTTCTCAGCCATCAATATTTCAATATTTCGATCGTTATTTCAATTTATCTTTCAATCTTTTCGATCAATATCACAATATTTCAATAAATCTTTCAATCAATATTTAAATATTTCGTTTAGTCTTTCGATTAATCTTTCAACCAAAGGATCAGTCTTTCAAATTTTTTAACAATTTTTCGATTAATTTTTTAACAAATCACTCAGTTTTTCAGTTCATTATCAACTCATTGTAAATTCTTTGGTTGGTCATTGGAACCACAACCATACATATAGAAAAAAAATTAATTCACCAACTGTCACCAAAATTGTACTTAGCGATTGCATTAATGCTTTGCATGCAGTTTACTGTATGTTCATATATACTTAAAATTTTCATTAATATACTGTTTGCTGAATATTGACCAATTAGAAAGGCCGACCATATCAAACAAGCATACTAGCAGGCCAACCAAATGCCCAATCCAAACGCCCAGGCCAACCAACCAGATCAATCAACCAGATGTCAAACATACCTCAAAAACATGCCTCAAGAACACTCATCCCTCACAATGATCCTCAGTTCATATGTTCTTCAAATAAAACTCAACTGCTTTTAAACGACCCGAGGAAGACATAATACCTCCTATTGAATCATTGCGCTCCTTGTGCATTTGCTCGCAAAAAGTTTACATAAGACAAACTATCGCAATCGGTTTTATTCACTACTGAACTAATTAGTCTTACATAAAAGCAGTAGAGGTGGTACAATATGTTTAACGCATTGGTATGTGTACACAAATTTATTGTTCTACTTATTTCATACACTCGAAATTTGCATGTTTAAGATGCTTTCAGATAATGAACAATATGCAATAATTTCATTTTATGTAATCCCTTTTATTATGTTCATCGATGTTTGAAGATGTCTCATCACTGTATGAGTGATACCCACATTTTTGCAAGCCAATCAAATGTGTACTTCTACAAACAAGTTCATTCAGGTCTTTGGGAAATATGAAGAAAGCATTCTTATTGTCTGCTATTTTCTTCGAGTCATGTGTCACAGCAGACTTGTTGGGGAGATGTGTGAATACATCAGGAAAATCGCCATCTTATTCAGCACAGAGTTTCCTGCTCCTGGGAGTTGGGGCGTCGTTGGCGATATTAGTATTCACAGCTACTGGTGCTGCATTATTTTCTCGTCCCAATTTAGCAAGTGTATATTTCGCACGAACCGACTATATGGCATGTTGTTAGTCACTTGTATTGACCATAGTTCCCCTGTTTTCTGTGAACATGTCATGCAGTGTATTAATAGGAAGAAGCGGTGTCAACACATGGTGTTACTCAGTGGGGAAAATACACACACTTGCCTGCCTTTGTGTATTTATTTAAGTTGCAACTTCAAGCAAAATGTCTGGAATATTAATAGCAACTTAGAATCGTACGAATTGGGTTCTTCAAACAATCTTCTTATGTCGCTGAGCGTTACAACTTTTACTAAAGACCTTGCCACAATAACAACACTGTTTTCCAAATAATTTTTGCCCAGTCTGTAAAGGTTTTTATGTAGTCGTTCTAGACTTCAACGATTTCGCAAACTTCAGTGGCTTACAGCATTCTCATTCAAAAGAAGTCACACACTTAGAGCTACTCCTGCCAACTGACTCCTGCAGAATTAATCCTGCCGAATAACTCCTGCCATAATTTTACTAGTTTGCTGGTGGACGACATGATTATATCAATTTATATATATTTATAACTCACCACATTAATTGCGACTCGCGTAAGGTATCAACCAATTCAAGGCTCTGTAGCTATGCGTCTGTCATATGTCACATGGCCGATGCTGTTTGAAAAGCTATTTTCCAGCGAAGTCTCCAGCCAGTAGAACGGACGCTGGCAAATACACTATCGATAACGCACACTCGCGAGCATGCCCACGACCGATGATGGTGTATCTTATCTGGGCTCGAACTGGCGACAACTCACAGATATATTCGATGCCCAGCAGCAACATGTTTCCTATTTGCGATGCAGTTCGCGAAACATTTCTGTTATTGATCAAGAATGCCTTTTGCCATACATTTTAAATGTAAAAATTATGGTAGCACACTAAGAAAATCCACATGCACGTTCGCGCGAGAATGAAGCGGAGTGGAAAGGGCTTATATACGTCCCCCCGTGTAATGTCTAAAGACTTACCAGGAGACGGCTTACAAACTAACATATGACCTAACTTAAACTTACACCCATGCCTTGCCTAGTATTCGTACTCAGAACATCACGCACACAGACCAGCGGTGAACCAACCAACTGCGCCACAGGAGGTCAGCACGCGCGAGAATGAATCCCAGATAATTGCAAAACATGCAGATGTCATCACCTATACATATAATTTATATTTTTTAATATGCTTGTAGGTGTATATAATAACTTGTTCACAAAATATATATACTGTACAATAAAAGATAAAAACCTTATAATTTATCCTATAAATAACTATTAATGTATAAGTCTGTTTTATTTATGTATATATATATATATATACACACAAAAGACGGAGTTTGCCTGTTTTTCGATTTATCCGTAATTCTTTCTCGTGTCAACGTATACATGGGTTTTCACAAAGTTACCCTAACTTTTTTGACATTTTAAATGTATGGTATAAGTCCTTTTGTGAGTCCAAGCTGAGTCCTTACTAGAGCAGTGCCAGAAACGTTTCCTTTAGATAGGTCCCTATAGAATAAATTAACGAATTAAATATTAGAGTTAAATTTGAAAATAAAATGTCACACATTTAAATTTAGCATTGCATATTCATAATACCCTAATTTTTATTTAAAAATTTATATTTAAGTTTTAAAATAATTTATTTCATTTTTTAAAATTTAAATTTGTATATAAAGGTTTTAATTGTATCAAATGTGGTCCAAACTGGATCTAATATATGAAAATAATACGATTTTGAATTGATAATTAAAATATTTTTTGGGTACAACAACTTATATTTTAAAAATACAAAAAAAAATTGCAAGATACCCCAACCCATCTTCATCTCGCATTTTCCCGCATACTTTCATATTTTTTCTCACAGTACCTTCCTTCATTAGGTAAATAGATGTGCCAGTATAAATACCAAGTTTCTTTATATCTTTATAAAAGCGGTTTATTTTTCGGCTATTTGTACTATGGATTTTGAAAGGGGCAAGAGCCCAGTGTGAATCAGGGTATTTTGTGAAATTCTGGATATCAATTATCCAAAACTGACTAATCACATATATTGAATAACAAATTAAGGCCCTCGCTCCCTATTCGTATGTGACTTGAGAACCTTAAATGGATTTTCACGAAGAGTATATGAAACGGATATATTTATTTATTAAACTTCACATGATTTATACGTTATTGTGTTTCACTAAACAATGAAAAATACAATTTTAAAAATATTGATTTGTTTATAGAAAACTATCTCAAATGATATTGAATATTTGGTTTTATTGATTCACATACTTTGTATTTAATACAGTTTTAATTTACTTATATTTTATATTTTTTATAGTGAACAAACCATTTCTGAAATTAAGTCGTGAACAACAAAGGCTTGGCAGTACACAAGGAGAATTATTGCATCAGAAATAAAGAGTGTTGTTACTAATTAGACTTGACCACTTATGCACGAGTGCTGAAGCAAGTTGTGAAATGATGGCGAGAAGACAGCCCTCCACAGCCGCGAACTATTTTCCTGCTCATAATCCAAGTGCAAGAAAGATAGTCGCGAAATTTTTATTATGCTACAACGAAATAACTCGATATCACTTCTCAGTCATACCAAATAGAAAATTGTAAATAAATGTTCAAATATTTAAAACAACATAGGTGTCTGATAGTAATATTTATAATTATATATATATAAAAATTATGCGTTTTAAATTAATTTTATCAATTTTTTTACTCTTATATTTCACATATAATCTGCTTATGAAGTCAAATACTTCATGATTAATGTGGTAATATATTTTTTGGTAATACCACTTTTAACTTATTATCCAATTCAGTAACAATTTGATAACTATCAAAAGTACAAGTAAAATTAATATTTTTAATCGAATAACATTCTGTTTTTAATTTACTCTGTTAAAAAAAATATTACTCATATTGTTACGTTTGTTTAAAATGAGTATTTAATTAATTGCATATAAATAACAATTCTACTAATATTATAAATGCGAAAGTCTGTGCCACTCAGCTCCATAAAGACTGAACGGATTTTAATAAAATTTTGGTATGTAAGTACTTTAGGTCATGGAATAGGACATATGATACTTTTCATCCCGGAAAATTCCACAAGAACCGTACAATTAAAACGTGTAAATGTGGTAACTACGCGTTAGTTGCACAGATACACTCCAAAAACAATACCCTACTTCTTGGCTATCGGGTAAAAAATATTTCCTTCTTTTTGGGTTGCCGTAATCAGTTAAAAACCTAGGCAAGCATAGTATAATTTTATAATTCTGTTTTCACATAAATGAACTGTCTTTTCCCAATTTATTTATTAGTGTATCACTGAAAAACTCAATTGTACCCGGCAGAAGCCGGGCCGTTTCGCTAGTAAGTTATATTTCTTTAAGTAACCGATATGTAAACACTGGAATTTTTTCTTACAAATCAAAGCTTATTTTAATATTGGTTTCATCTCTTACAGTCATTGTTTTTATACATGTACAGTGAATTATATAAAGGTTTAATAGCAAAATAATAACAATTATGTTAGCCATCGAAATTTAAAGACAACAAATGACCTCCTATCCACATAATAATAAAAATTGTTGAAAACCAATATATCTTATACAATGGAATCTACCACGACACCATTCAAATAAAAAAAAGTTACTGTATTTAACCCGTAAGTACTTGAAACGCCTCATCAGTTTAGCACCAACTCATTCCAACAAAATTTGTCATTTAAAATTCATACTCCTATCCTTGGAAAAGTTTTGTAAATCTTTTTAAAAACTTTGGGCTACGTGCTTATCATTATCGAACTGCTCTAATTATCTGATTCGCACTAAACATCTTAACATTTAATGTAACTTATTAGTACATTATATCCCGGCTAATTCTATGGCCCGCACAACTACCTATGTACAACAGAAACAAAAAAAAATACAACTTTACTTGAGCCCACATATCGTAGTGCTTCCCTGCAGGGTTCCTCCAGCCCTTGGACCCTTATTCTCGCAGTATACGATCAGCACCAAAATCAGATTACCGTTAGTAGCAGTGCGATTCGGCTGCGATCAGCACACTCCCAAGCTCCACCACACTCGCCTGCCTGGCTGGCACATCCGGTCGGCCCAACCCCCCGTGCTTACATAAATACGAGTATATGCCAAATGGTGAATAAATAGCTTCGGCATTTGTTTTTGCAAGTATGTTTACCGAAAAAAATTATGTTGGGGTATAAAATGCATTAATTTATATATATATAATGAATTCTAACCATCAGTTTCTCTAATATTTGGTTTTAAAACACATTTTTAAATTTTTAACCCCTTCTACCATACAGGGTTAAAACATTCATATCGATTTTTTTATGTATACATGTAATTTTTAGCCTTCTTCCACTTCTTCACTTCACCAGTGTTACTTACAGTCTTCCACATCCTTTCTGCCAAATTTTTTGCATAGAATATTACTGAATTTACAGGTATACCAAGGAAAGTAAGAAAAATCACATATCCGATCGAAATGGAACTTCTTCCTTCCCCATGGGGTATGACGAAGTTCATCACTGGTAACTAATACGGGATTATCTGGATGATGAGTAACCTGAACTACCACA
Organism: Clitarchus hookeri; assembly: GCA_002778355.1. Taxonomy (NCBI): domain Eukaryota; kingdom Metazoa; phylum Arthropoda; class Insecta; order Phasmatodea; family Phasmatidae; genus Clitarchus; species Clitarchus hookeri. The sequence continues at coordinate 56,583 of NQII01001265.1, forward strand.
CATTTCTTATCTTTGGGTTCAACATTCTCAGCATCAGCAAGCCTGATGCCTGCCTTTAAGGGAAACACATGGTGAAATGAGCGAATCATTGTCCTTTTTGGAATTTTCAACTGAAGAACTCTGACTTTCCCATCACGTCATTGAATGTTGTCTTCTACACGACCAACTTTTCGTCCTTTTTGTGTTATTTTATCTAATGAGCACTTATTCCCCAAACTATTGGCATGAGACTTCTTCCAGTGTTTCCACTTCAGGCTTCCCAAGTATTCGGTATGTAAACTGGCTCGTAACATTTCCCTCAGTTTGTGTCTATAGTGTGAACAACACTGCATTCTTATATTTTCAATCGCATCAACATCGAATGTTTCACAGCATTGGACATTCTGTAGGGAAGTAGATGAATTAACTGTGATGGGTCTGGAATTCACAAGTCTATCACATTCGCAGAGAATTATATACCAATTATCTGGACCTAATAAAGCTCTTCCCACGATTCGCCGAATATGTCGTATTAATGCCTGCACCTTCCTTTCATATAATTTGCCCCACCATGAGGCTGCTTGTGGGCTAAAACTTCACTGGATTGTTTCAATTTAGCAGTATATCTCTATTTTACCCAACAGAGGGCACTGAATTTATCCTCAACATTTCGAAAGGAAGTGGTGTTATCACTGTAAATTACACTCAGTCTTCTTTGACATGCAATAAACCACCGTAAGACAAAGAGAAGATAGTTCCCTGAGATTTGACAATCTCCAAATGCACAACCTTATAAAACCCAGATGTAAACAAGTGAATCCAAACTTTTCTCTCGCCATTAAATATGAGGGGACTGGCATAGTCTATCACACAATCGTCTAAAACGAGGTACTTTTTACTCTGAACTGCATAAACGGTGGTGACTCAATATCCCAATTATTGAATGGATAACGACTGCAGACAACACAATTCCTCAAAATACAATGTGTTACTTTTCTTCCCTTTATGAGATAAAACTTATCCATATGGTGAGAGCACCAACATGTTTTGCCTTGATATGGTGGTGGCGAAACAATTGCTTTACAACTAGATGGTCATGGGGGTAAAGGAAGACTAATTGTCCCTTTCAGTTAGCCTGGTTCTGACTCGTATCAGGCTGGTTTTTGCTCCGAAAGGACCCAACATAGTGATCCGAGATTTGTCCAAGAACTCGAAATTTTCATATTGCAGAAGCCCTAACAGAATTCCCAAGGCATTTTTCAGTTCATCCATGGACAATGGTCTGATCTGCTGCTCAGTTAGTTGCAGTGTTTTGTGCTTGAACCTCAAGAACATGCAACCATGCGAACAATATGTTCATACTTGCTGAAATAGTGATACGCAGCTGTGGTATCTGAGCACAGCAAGGGAGAGTGGTGGCTTCTTCATCTTCTCATTCAATCCTTTTGCCTCGATAATTGAACAGGATTACTTCGATTACAAATACTCTTTTTCATGCAGCCAAGCTGATCAACCACCCCCCCCCCCTTTTTCCTGATGCAACATCACAAGATCCTCTTGATCGTATGTCCGGGATTTTGAGGCCCCGCAAGGTGATGTCACTTCATATCTTCAATCAACTCTTTAATAATTTTAACACAAATTCTAACGAAGATGGGCCATTCATCTTCCTGTTAGATCCAGGATAACATGGTACCCGAGTAAACCAATTTACAAACATGCTCTGTAGTCAAGCCAAGAGCACCTAGGCCCGATTTGAGCAGATGCGCTCCAATTCTAGTCCCCATTAATTTTAACTGGAGTAAAATGGCAATATTCAGTGCAACTATTGACTTTGGTTCCACCAAGTTGAATACAGCATATCTATATGTGGTCTTGGTGGGCATATGCATTGATACTTGAATCATTGATGAGGTGCAGTGATCGATTGTAAGTGGTCCCAATATTCCGACTGATAGTAATTTTTTTTCTAGCTGGGGTATTTTCTGGATCCCAGTATTGAAATATTTCATCTAATCTTCATCAAATAGAACATCCCTATCAGGTTTCTCCTTCTATAGAGTCTGCGGCATTAGTTTCAAGTCAAGCCCGCAAGGTCACTGAAAGATATTGGATAGAAGATGCTCTGCGTCAAGGAGAGAACATTTTTCTTCGTAGTTATTCTACACAAGATATCTTCTCGCACCAACTGACGTTGAGTTCGAGACTATCACACTTGAGATTCAATTTAAGTCCTAAAATACGAGTCAGCTCTTCGGAGGTGTCTCCAGAGAACTCCTACTCTCTGAGAATGAAACACCCTTGTGCAATAACCCTAGAACCAGTGCTTGCAACTTCTCGCCTTCAGCAATACTGTCTGCACTCGTCGTGAGGTTATCAATGCAGAAACTAAAGTTGAACTGCTCTAATTTTTCGGAACCGTCGGCAAGGAGTTTTTCAATATATTTGTTGAGATGGTAGTCCAGAACAGCTGCCGAGAGAAAATTTCTACACATTACTCCAAAAATGGCCCAGTATTTTTTCAGCATTATTATCTCGTCGTCAGTGTTTCCTCAATGATATACACCAAACGGCCAAAAAAAAACTGGTACACCTGCCTAATATTGTGTAGGGCCCCCCGAGCACGCGGAAGTGCCGCAAGACGATGTGGCATGGACTCGACTAATGTCTGAAGGTATGCAGGAGGCATTAAAATCTGCGCCAATTTGAGAAAAGGTTGCACGTTTGTCATGTTTAATGTTTCTCGTCAGTCGTCGTTTGTCCCGTTCGTTCACGAACTTTTTCTGGCCACAGCGATGTCGAAGATTTGAAGTTTTACAGAATTCCCGGTATTCACGTTACACTTGTGAAATGATCGTACGCGAAAATCCAAATTTTATCGCTACCTCGGAGATGCTATGTCCCATCTCTCGTGCGCCGACTATAACAACACGTTCAAACTCACTTAAATCTTCATAACCTGCCATTGTAGCAGCAGTAACCGATCTAGCAACTTTGCCAGACGCTTGTTGTCTTATATAGGCGCTGCTGACCTCATTGCGTTACTCTGATTGGTTCCATACCTCTGTTATTGGCATACAAACGCATATACCAGTTTTTTTGGTTCTCCAGTGTATAAGGTAAAGGCAAGCCTCTGTACATGCTGCGATTTGTAAAAATGCTTTTCCGATGTCAACCAATACTCTAAATGTTTTTTCTCCTAATCTCAGAAAGACGTCTGCTAACAGTTCAATAATATTCGGGCCTTGCTGTAAACAAACACTAAGAGAGGAATATCCACCAATATATGCCAAAAAATCAAAGACTGTGAGTATATTTTTAGTACTGCTAGTCTCTTTCCCCACTGAGCATTACAACAAACAGTATGCCTTGGCATTCACTTGTGATTTTCAATATTGTTAGGGGCCGTGGTGACTGAGCAGTTAGCCTGTTCGCCTCGCACCTAGACGAACCGAGTTCGATCCCAGGCCGGGTCACTCCCAGATTTTCGCAAATGGGAATCGTGCTGGACGTTGTTGCTGTTCAGCGGATTTTCCAGGGGATCTCCCGTTTCCCCAGCCCTTTCATTCCGGTGCTGCTCCATACTAACCTCATTGACCCTCATTGGCTCTCAAGACCTCGCTGTTGAGAGCTGCCCAAATATTTTCACTCAACATTAAGCTTCAAACATTCCCAGATCACCCAATCATAGACTTCGAATAACCTTGCAGTTTAGTGCATTATCTTATTTACTCTCATAAGTAATCCTTTTGGTAACTCATGGTTTGTGGGCAAATCAAAATCGTGGTCATACCAAAATAATCTCCGCCTGGTATCTGTCATCTACAAACTCAATGGTATTTCGAATAACCTTTAGGTATAGTGCATTTTCTTAGTTACTCTAACAATTTGTCCTTTAGGTAACTCATGTTTTGTGGGAAAATCAAAATCGTGGCAATACCAAAACAGTCTTGCATGGTATCTGCCATCTTCAAACTCAATGGTACTTTTGAAGTGTTCCAAGTCAGCAAATATCTTAGCATCCCTGTTATCCTTCTTAGCTGGATGACTAATGTCAATGGCTTCGAGTTTCCACAGATCTGTGGATGTCTCTGGTAGAAATAGTTTCTATCATGAAAGTGGTGGAGATATTGGTGCTACAACACATGATAGGCAATTTCTTCTGCATGCCCATCAGTGTCAGTCTAAACAAGGTCTCGACCCACAACTCCAGTTCAGAGAAAAATCCTATTGCCATTCCAGATCGTGCCTGCCACATCAGCACCTATCATTACATCTAAGGGCCTAGGCATGTCTTCAATGAGACTGATACCCAATATTTAAACATATTCCTGCATTAATACACTCTGGTTGGCTATATAAACATATGAAGCTATAGGTGGATTGATACAACACTGAAAATTTCCAAGCTAAGTGATGTCCAGACCTCGCAAACAAGCCTTGTAACATGAGTTCTTAACTAGTCCAATGCTACAGCCTATGAACATATAACGAATTAGATGTTCTGCACCAATCTGATCATAGTTCATTTCTCTAGTCAAACTAGCCAAAGGAAGGATCTCTATCTTTCACTAACAATAAAAACTCAGATTTTCGTATGAAAATCTCTGTTTTGTAAAATACCAGCGAACACTTGCAAATGCACATCAATGGATGCTCTGATGGCGAGACAGTGATTGATTGTAAAGACATCCCATTCCAATGTTGGCAGGGAAGGAGTCCTCTCTTTGTCAGTTGGAGGACTATTAACTGGGTTCTTTTAATATATTAGCAGTATGTGATATCCCCATTATGAACTAAACTTTGCCCGACCTCTCCCTGCCTGGAATCCCCTCTTAGAACAGGCGAAACAGAAGCCAGCTGAATAAGAATTGTTCTTTTTTAAAACAAAAGACGAGGTTAGGGCATTCCGACAGTCATAAAAACCACGTTAACAAGTACAGAAAATGCATCGTTCAGCAGGGTTAACATTGGCTAGATCAGCTGTGGTGGTGAAGAGATTAGTCTTATGAGGACACAGACAACTACACTCATTTGGTTTAAAGCATGGGGTAGTAGGGAGAGCATTATATATGGCAACCTATTGCTCTGCTTGGAATTCTTTTTATCAAAGAGTATAAGACTGTCAATCTGTTCTTTAAAAGTAGCATCAAAATCACTGTTAGTTTGTACCCAGTGCAGGAGTTTCCAAAGGTAAACAAGATTCCACTGAAGGAAAGGGAATAACCGCATAGTTATTGGACATCATGTTTAATGTATTTGAATAACATATTTCGGATTCTAGTTTATCATAAATAACTGGAAAATTCATATATCCATTTGCAGTGACTAGTTTCAGCAACTCACCTATATAAAACTGAATAAGGAGATCCCTGTGGCAAACCTCTCTTTCAGTGAACAGATTGCCTTGACGTAATTCTTCCCTGAAGAAGGGAAAACCATCAATAGCTTATACAACCCTATACTTGGGTGTTGTAGCATGTAAAATATGCTAAAAGTTTTCCTCGTTCCAGAGTTCTGGGTTACTATCAATGCGAGAAAACTGCACCCAGAGACCAATCCACTGGAAAACATGCTTCTGTTCTTAATTAACTCTAGGTAAGGTAGCCTGAAGTGATGTCTATGTTTCGAATTAGTCTCAGAAATAGAACATGCAACATCAGCATAAATTTGGTTCAATAGTTAAAATTTACAATTTATAGTATAAGACATTTTATTGTGTACATTAACCGATTCCAATTCTTCAAAAAATTTAAAAATGGCTTCTTTATTTTGTTTGTTTGCATACAGAAGTTATTTTATTTCAGTGGCAAAAGTACGTAATTTCGCAATACCCAGCCTCAGAAACTGAAAACTTAGTGGAAATTCCTTCCACACCAGCTACATTAACACTAAGGTAAGCAATAGTAGCATAGCATTTAACTAAAAGAACCATCTGATTTCACAAGGCTATAACTTTTACATGAATGAAGAAAGGGCCTCGCGACAAATGGTAAAATACACATTGAAATGCAAAGTTTCTCTTGGTGCATGTTGCACGTCACCAGTTTAGTTGGTTGCCGGTAGATGTCATCCTGGTGGCGCCACAGCTAGTGCTACTAGCGTGCTCGTTCAGTATGTGTCGGGATGGCAATGAAACAGAAACAAAATAAATTTTGCGTTCTCCGCTTGAAAAAGTGTCAGTCAGTTATAACTGTAGCGATGTTTTCGTCGACAGTATGGCACTGCACCTCCTACTGCACAGAGCATCAGACAGTGGCACGATTAGTTTTAGGAGACCAGCTGTTTATGAATGGGTAAGTCCACAGGTCGCCCTCGTGTACCTGAAAAAAGACCTAGAGCGCATCCAGCAGAGTTTTGTATGGAATCAACATAAGTCCACTCGTCGTGGGAACCGAGAGATGGACATGTCTCATATGACTGTCTGGTGTGTTTTGCGGAGACTATTGTTTTTCAAACCATACAGGATTCAAGTTCTGCAAGCCCTTCCTGATGGTGATAAACTACGATGTCCTGAGATTTGTGAATTCATTCTGGATGGACAATGAAAACTTTTGTTCATGTTTGGTGTTCAGCGATTAGGCCACTTTCCATTTAAGTGGAAAAAATCACCGACGCAACGAACGAATATGGGGAACACAGTGGCCAGACACCACAGTTGAGCATGAGAGAGACTCTCCAAAACTGAATGTGTTTGCGCCGTTTCCCGAAAGCAGGTTTAAGATCCATTCTTTTTTGTGGAAAACACCATTACTGATATGTCATATCTGGATATGTTGGAGATCTGGCTGTTCCAAAAATTACGAGGACATTCCGATAACTTAATTTTTCAACAGGATGGAGCACCACTGCACTGGCAACTGCATGCCAGATAATTTCTCAACAATGAGCTTCCTAAACGATGGATCGCGTATTGCACCACTGACCTCCAAGATCACCTGATCTCAGCATATGTGATTTTTTCTTGTATGGTTTGTGAAATACTCCGTTTATATGCCTCCCCTTTCAACAACTGTGGGCGAACTGCGACGCCACATAGCAACAGCTGTGGCTATGGTAACACCTGGCATGCTCGCACGAGTATGGGACGAGTTTGACTACCGTTTAAACTTGTTTCTAACAACATTCCATGAGAATGTATCACTAATATCCACCGTTTGTTAATTTCATGCGTGGAGCTCGGCTTCGTGACTAGTAGATGCAGCAGTGTATGCCCTTTTAGACACTCCCTGCAGACCACTGAACACCAGGCTCATGACAAATTGTATTTCAGCAGTGAAATAGGTCATTTTGGAATATATATTTAGCAAGAAAACTACATTTTAGTTTACTACAAGTTAGTAGAAAACGCATTAACTTAGAGTGCTTGAGTCCCATAGGTCCTTGTTACACGTGGTCATTCCATGTGTTGCACGGAACATTATTACAAAGTACCCATGTTTTGTTGGAAATAATAAGTAAGTGAAACCGATTTGCTGAAGGACCATTGCCAATATGAGTAAGATAGATGATAAGCACTCGATGGGCGATAGAACTCTAGGCGAAGATGTAGGCACATCGCGATTTAGACTAGGTGAATTTAGCGACACCATAGCAACAACCCAGTCGAAGGAGTTAACGAAAGATTTAGTCTGACCCCAGATGGTGGAGTGGATCAATTTTGTAGAGGAATATCACAATCGCCCTTGTTAAACATTGATGCTTTTGTTGAAAATATATAAAATGTCGCTCGTATTGTGGGATGGGGAGTTGAACAAAACTTAATATGGTATAAAAATAATCTCAAGGGAAAGAACATAACATTATTATGTGCTCATTGTTACGGTTGAGTCCCGGTGTGAAATGCCTAACTAAGCATTTACCGAAGAGCAACGCCACAGAGTTCATCAACACCAGGCCGGAACCGAATTCAGCAACGATATAACAATGGCGCGAAGACGCCTCAGAAGTGCTGGAATATCAAAACGGCAGACTGAGGGTGATTGCAGCAAGCAGGGGAGAATGAACCGCACGACGCGTGGCAACAGGGGATCCGCTGAGCCAGTGCTGATCTAAGAGCATTTTACCTAAGAAGAGCAGTCAACCCGGAGGAGCCCGCCGCCGACGCGCAAGGGGAACCAATCAAATCACAGTACGTCAATAGTCACGTGGTGGGGCGAGAAGAGTGTTATAGGCGTCTACGGCCGAGAGGGGTCATCGTCTCCTACGAACTTCAGACAAGACCGCGGCTGTTCCTTGGGCCGTTTCCGCCAGAGGGTCCGGGTGCGAGGCTGGGGTAAGTTTCCTTCCTTTATATGTGATCCTCCTTCTTACTCACAACCTTCCTTAAGTCCTTCCCTTTCACTTCCGTTGGACTTAACTTTAATTGAATAACATTGTATAATCTTCCACTTTTGAGCAAGTAAAGTCTATATTTAATAATTTCAAACAATCCTTTTTAATTATCTGAGCTTATCCTGTTTTCCTTAACCTTAACCTTTCCTAAAGAATGTTAAAGTTAATCTTATACATACGAGTAGTTTTGGCTAGTGTTTTTTATCTGCACACAGAAAGATAATGAGAGAATTAAAGTATATGCAACCCATTTTCCCCTAGTGGTAAATGGAACAGTAGCTGACGGTCCCGTAATAGAATCCGGGGTTCATGCTAAGGTCTTAAAATAAATCATTTTTGAATGATTTTTTTTTTAAGGAAAAGGTGCATGTTTGTGCTTTTGCGCATCCTGTGAAATTTTTACTAGCCAATTTGCGTCTCTGAGGAGGAGTATAGCGAGATTTTAGGAGGTGCTTCAATCTACATGCACTAAGTTGAAAACCTTGAGGACAGCAATAGTTTACATTTCAGAACATAGTGTTAAGGCTAGGCATGGCTGCCACAGAGTCGCGCCAGACAGCCGTGCACCCAGGCTGACGGTTTTATGACAGGCACGGTAATTGATCAAATCGATCCGCCACGCGGAGGAAATTAGGTTATTTGCTAGGATATTAGGAAAACGGGCGCAGTGTTGTTGTGTACTTTCGACACTGCCGACGACTTCAGGGCATCACTGGTGAGGGGCTTCAAACTGCGAGAATGACGAGGCCTGTGAACTTTACCAGTGTTATATCAATAAATCGTCTGGTGTGAGAATGGTTGTAGTGGGCTCGAGTCACTTAGGTATAAACCTATGGGTCGCTGTTAAACTGTAAACATTTCGCAGATATATTGTGTAGTCGAAATTAATAAACTCATTCAGTAATTGTATGTTTTTTAATTGCATGTACCTCGTATTTCTGGGTTTATTAATACAATCATTGGACGTTCCTATCAACGCTTAGCCAGTAAGGGGATTGTTTCATTGGTGGAGGCGCCGGTCTTTCCTACCTCTTGTAAGCAAGAGAGTTCCATCACCCTCATTATACACTGAGGCGACAAAAGTCATGGGATACCTCCTAATAACGTGTCGGGCCTCCTTTTGTCCGACAAAGTGCAGCAACTCGATGTGGCATGGACTCAACAATTCGTTGGAAGTCCCCGGCAGAAATATTGAGCCATGCCGCCTCTATAGACGTCCATAATTGCGAAAGTGTTGCCAGTGCAGGAGTTTGTGCACGTACTGGCTTCTCGATTATGTCCCATAAATGTTCAATAAGATTCATGTCGGGCGATCTTGATGGCCAAATCATTGGCTGGAATTGTCCATAATGCTCTTCAAACCAATCGCAAACAGTTGTGGACAGGTGAGATGGCGCATTGTAATCCATAAAAATTCCATCGTTCTTTGAGTAAATGAAGTCCATGAATGGCTGCAGGTGGTCTCCAAATAGCTTAAAATAACCCTTTCCAGTCAATAAGCGGTTCAGTTGGACCAGAGAACCCAGTCCATTACATGTAAAAACAGCCCACACCATTATGGAGCCACCACCAGCTTTCATAGTTCCTTGTAGGCAACTTGGGTCCATGGATTCGTGGGTTCTGCGCCACACTCGAACCCTACCATCAGCTCTTACAAACTAAAATCGAGACTCATCTGACCAAGCTAGGGTCTAACCGATATGGTCACGAACCCAGGAGAGGCGCTGCAGGCGATGTCATGCTGTTAGTAAAGGCACTCGAGTCGGTCTTTTGCTGGCATAGCCCAGTACAGCTAAAGTTCGCCGCACTGTCCTAACGGACACGTCCGTCGTACATCCCACATTGATTCCTGCGGTTATTTCATGCAGTGTTGCTTGTCTGTTAACACTGACCATTCTGTGCACACGTCGTTGGTCTCGGTCATTAAGTGCAGGCGGTCGGCCACTGCGTTGTCCATGGTGGGAGGTTATGCCTGAAATTAGGTATTCTGGGCACACTCTTGACACTGTAGATCTCGGAATGTTGAATTCCCTAACAATTTCTGAAAATAAATGTCCCATGCGTCTAGCTCCAACTACCATTCCGCGTTCAAAGTCTGTTAATTCCCGTCGTGCGGCCATAATAACGTCAGAAACCTTTTCACATGAATCACTTGACTACAAATGAAAGCCCAACCAATGCACTGCCCATTTATACATTCTGTACGCGATACTACTGCCATCTGTATATTTGCATATTGCTATCCCATGACTTTTGTCACCTCTGTGTACATGCCTATATGTATATATATATCAACCCACACACCCAACTGTAGTACGCTTTGCATTCTCGCTTATGTAGTCTTATTTTGCGTGTATTAATTACATGAATCGCTCTGCATAGTATTACAGAGTATAAAATAAATTATTGTTGTGTATTAGTTACACTACCAGGTGATAGTGTTTAAACAGGCTGGCTCATTTCAAATATATACACATAATATTCGGGCTGTGGCATAAAGTAATTTTTGGCGTTCCAAGAAGCGTCAGATGGTTTTATCGTCAGGAAAAGAACTGCTCAAAATTGCTGTGATAGATTTATTAGAAACCAAACAAGCCTTAGATTACAAATATTTGGATACCGCAGTAAAATTGAATTCGATGTTAGATAAAGCAGATGAACTTATTCAGGACAATCCAAACGTAGTCGCATTATTAAACAGTAAATGTACGAAATTAACAAGAGGACAAGTTGAAAAAAAATTTTAATAGGGGACTTGTTCTGAATCAAATGTATGATCATGCAGACACAACATATGAGGACATAGATACATCAAATAACCATGACGAGTGACGGATTAGGAGGATTAGAGTGGCGCTGTCCCACAACAAACCCCCCTCNTGTCCATGCCACCCCCCACTCATCTTCACCCCCTACGGCTCAAGCAAGCCCGTGAGATTTGTTGAGCGCCGAGATATCACAAAATAATCATGTGTATTTCGCCAGAAATCAGAAAATACGCACCGAGAAACAGCTGACAAGCTGGAAACACCCACGGGACAATGTGGACCCACACCGCAGAGAAATAGCTGACAGAGTAAGCTAGGGGCAAGGTGCCACCTTCCCCCCGCCCACAACCTTCAGGAACCAGGGCACATTTTGTGAAAGGCATTGTTTTANTAGGGGCAAGGTGCCACCTTCCCCCCGCCCACAACCTTCAGGAACCAGGGCACATTTTGTGAAAGGCATTGTTTTATTTTCGTCCCACCACCCCCTCCCCCAATAAGGTGACACGTGCCGACAATTAGGGAAGGAAGCTAGAGAGATATAAGCCTCCTTGCGGGGAAGGTGAGGAGTCAGTTCTTTATCACCGCGCAGAGAGTCAGGTCTTCATTACGACCCAGAGTTCGAGGAAGCAGTCGTGCAGAGAGCGTTTTCCCGGGGGGATCGGACCCCTGGCCACGTCAGTACGTCAGTAGAGCAGTCCAGGGGAGACTACCACATACGCGGGCCTTATTCCAAGGCCTACCACTTCGCCGGAGCTCATCCCCAGATAACAGCATACAACAGCAAAATAGTTAAGTATCAAGTCGCCGTCCAGAGAAGCCCCCCTCCACCACGAAGTCGTACACAGTTAATACGAGTAGCCAGAATAGAGTACCACGCCTCGGAAGTGTTGCTGTATGTTGTTTTTTGTTCAAACTCGAGACAATATATTTGTCCTTCAAAATGAAACAGCAAAAGACTACCTTATTGAAAACCCCTCAACCTTCTAGGCACCTTATAGTCTATGTCTGGAGGAATTAACTATGACACTATAAGTCACCCTGTATTCTGCACAGGTGGGGTAAAGCGCAAGTTACATTGGCTTCCCCAACCAAATAGCGTCAAGTTAAATTGGCGCACAACGTGGGGCCTAGATAAGCCTGTGTCATGTTATTTGGAGCTCAACTGTGGGGCAAGATAGCGTCAACCAGTATCAAAACCTTAACAGACACGTATATCAATTTACAGTAATTTAGGACTACTTATGTTAATTTTAATGTAGATACAAGCTCTAGTTCAGAAATCAAGATGGTCGAGACACAACCCATTAGGGTGGTAGTAGTAGAATAATCGGATAAAACTTCAATTTGTACAGGATAAATAGGTTAGGAAATTGGGGATTTTCTCTATCACTATCTCGCATCTGGTGAAATAAACATCTGGGATGAGGAAGAAACATGCAAGCGAATAGTGTTATACTTACTGGTTATAACAAAACACGCATTAAAAAAATGCCTTCCAAAATAGAGTTGGTAAACACATTTCATAGAGTGAAATTTCAAATATGTTACGAAATGCCTTTTTTTCCATGAATAAATCAGACGCAGTATTGGCAGTTGCTGTACACAAAAAACAAGTAGGACAAAGTTATTGAAATCGTACAGAGGACATGTTCTTCTATAAACAAAAGTACAATCGTTATATGCCGGAAACAGAGTTCATTGAAATAATGTGGAAGTATATGTTGCTATATATAACAGACAAGATAATAGGCCTTCAAAAACGATACCTTTCATCTCGTTCATCAACATCGTTAAGAGGGTTGAGATAGGGTTGGCCGGTAAAACAGCATACTAATCATGGATACCCCCAGTCATGAGACGGCGAAACTTCATAATGTATTTCTAAACTGAAACAGGAAATAACCTATTTGATAGTAGGAGTTCAGAATGATTAGGCAACAAATTCAGGCACACAGAAAAACGATTACAGGTTCACTTATTACTGACAGGAACCAAATCATAAAGTCCAGTATAGGGGAAGGTACATGCCAAGTAGACAAAGTAATTTCATAGAATTTCAAAACGATAATAAGGTACAGCTTGTAGTTGTTATTCAGAAAGAATAAACTCACTTTTCGAACAAACAGAAATTTTGCAATTTTTTTTTAAGAAATGACAAAATAGGCGTGATACAGACCATAATCATAAGCAGGGTAATAAGAAACAAGTCAAAATACGATGATACAGCTGAACACCTTACCCAAGTTAAGGTTATTATTAATAAGATAATTTATACAGGCAGAGCAAAAACGAGCATGAAAAACAAAGTCAAAATAATTCTTTAGTCGATACTAATAAAAACACTGACGATCAGAAACAAGAAAGTGTACAGAGTAAGTAAACATGTCGAGATAGCTGCACAAAATTTTAAACTAGACATTAAATGATTTTCCGTGTCTGAGAGGATAGGTAAGTTTTGCTAGGGTATTGGGGAAACAAAAAATAATATGTGAGGTCTCAAATAAATTTTGGAAAATAAAGTGTAGCTGAAAATCCAAGAAGCAGAACTAAAAATTCAAACAGGCAAATGTAAGTAAAGAAAGGTGGGGCAACAGACAGTCAAGGAGACAAAGAAATTAAAACCGTCCAGGCACGCAGAAATTACTCCCACATAAAAGTAAACTCGCACAAGAAATTGCAAGTCACCAAAAGTTCATCGACAGAAAACACAAAGCAAGCACATCAATTTATATTTCCGAGAAGTCGGGCACAGCAAAACTATGCTCTTTGTTTCTACCCTGGACATCATAATAAGAAGAGTTATTTGTTTTCATACCAAAAAAACGAATTCCAAACAGATATCGCGAAAGGGTTTAAAAATGTTAAAACAGAAACTAGTTCTTCAGCCTCTAACGTTATTTATTTAAACACACGCCACTTCCCATTATCAAAACGAAGCACGAAACACGTACGTGGGATTGCCAGGCGATGAAGAAAAACTACCCAGTGAGGTGTGTCTGAGTTGGTGAGACGTATTTAAAGGTATTAAATAAAAATTATACATAATTAATAAAATTAAGTGTTAAATATAAATTGTATTTTTTAAGAAATAAATTTTTAAGTATTAAATATAAATTATGAAATTTAACAAATTAAATCAAATGTTTTAAATATAAATTATAACATAACAGGTTTGTAATTATAGATTATTAAATTAAAATCATAATATTCTTAGTTTAAAATATGTTATGATATTAATTAAATTAATAAATATTTCAATAAAAAGTACACCAGATATAAACTACAAAGTAATTGTTCAAAAATAACTTTTCTGATGTATATTATAATTGTTTAAAAATTTTATGAAAGTTATATTTGAGTTGATTAAACTTTGTCGTGTTTACGAAAGTAGACACTGAAATGTGGTTAAATGTATATATATACATATATAATAACAATTTCCATCAGAAAGAAATTTTATATCATATTAGAAAATAAATTCTTCAATTTTAATTGAATTCCATATAAAATACAAGTATGTATTAAAATTCTTCAGAATAATTAGATTGATTTTTTGGTATACTAAATAAACAAAGATTTTATAACAATCAAATGTTCGTATAAAATTACTATTTATAGCCAAATAACATCCTAGTTCTAATTTCATAACTTTTTAAAATTTTATTAATATTGTTATGTTCGTACAGACACTGTGTTTGGTTGATTTAAAATAAAATATTATTTATAAATTTCATTGTTTGGAATGAATTTTTTATTAATGTATATAATCATTTTTATTGATATTAATTATATAATCATTTTTCATTTTTATTAAAACATCCATACACCTTCAGTAAATGTCTACTTAATTTTATCGTAAGGAAGATTCCTTTCACTAATCAATACAACATGTTCAATTCTTCCAGCCGAAACATTTTTATTAAATCAACAGTTATTTTAATATAACTTTGATAATCTGCAGTCGTTGTTTTCTATAAGTACATTCAATTATATGGCAATCTTCTACCAAAATAAGTATAAGAATTATGTTCACCATCGTAAATTTTTTTCGGAATTTCTAATATCATGAGACGCTACATACATATTATGAAAGAAACCAGTATCAAAATCTAAATCACAATTTTTTTTAGGAAAAATTTTATTTCTTCCATTTATAACAGATATATTTCTTACATCAAAATACTGAAAGATAGTTGCATGGACATATTGATTAGGATTATCTTTTCTGTCAGTTTGGGAACCAACTATTACAAAATGAAATATTTTCAAATGTAAATTATTAAATTAATCTTTTATATCAAAATTAAATGTTCTTGCATCTTGACGAATTCTTTTTCCCCGTGCAGGATAAACTTGTGTAACAACTTTTTTATCATCCTTCATTTGCTATACATATAACAATTATTTTCAGATGAATTATGTACAAAGGTTTTTTATGTGCACTAAAATAAATTTAATTATTTTATCTGGGCGATCAAAAAAGATATCTCAGTGAATAAATAATTTAATCATCTTTATATGAATAAAAATATATTTCTGAATATTTATTATCAAATCTGCTTTTTGCTAAATAAAATTATTCTGATGGGGAACTAATATGCATCATAGTTTTAGTAATACGAGGATTTTCAATAGCTTCAATTATTTGTCCGTGTTTTGATATTTCAACTCGAAAAGATTCATAAAAGATACATCAACATTATCTAATTTATCAAAAGCACTACCATCTCTCTTAACAAGTCTAAATTCTTCATAAATATTATCAAAATTAGAAAAAAAAAAAAGTCATCACTAATATTAATATGAAATTCATTTATATTATTATAAGTATGTAAATTATATTTTGATTGATATGTAGGAGGGAATGTTTGTCTCTCAAAGCATTCTGCTGTCTTATAGCTTATTTATATAATAAAAAATAGCTTACACACATATTTAAGAAATTAAGGATCCAGAAAAACAAATTGTTTGTGTTATATTATTGATCGGAAAATTTGTAAATTTTAAAAAACACATAAAGGTGAATAATACAGAAATAAAAAATTGCTTCCCTTAATTTATGAATGACATAATATGGGGAAAAAGATGAGGAAGTAGCTGAAGAAAACAAAAAATTGATACAAATTTAGATCCTGTCGCTGTAAAATATTTAGATTATCCAAAAACACCTACAAAAACGTTTTTGAAAAAAATTAATGATGATGAGGAACAGGTTTTAATAAGCAATTTATAATCTTAACATTAAAAAATGTTATCTCTGTAAATATATTTCAGAATAAAATAGCGATAAGATTGGTTTGAAATATATTGGTAATTTTTTTTTTCGCGATATAAAAGTAAAAATTTAAAAATATATATATGCGTCAGAGATATGAATTAAGAGATGGACTTACTAATTTGTAAACAAAAGGATCTCAAAAAATATAGTGACGAAAACTATGATAATTATAAAGAAATTAATTTGTCCGCAAATGCAGCATTTCAAGAATATAACCCCACTAAAAAGTTAAGTTCATGTAAAAGTTCCAAATAAAAAACATAATTAAATCAATAAATAAACATTTATATGCATGTGGATTAAAAACTCATCATTTTTTATTTCTACCATTTTTATTATAATTTTTGGTGCTCCCAGTGCTTTAGCTGCAGGTGCCAGTTGAACATATTAGAAAAATAAACAAGTATAAGAACAAAAACCATATAATTCAGCAACGGAAAAAAAATTAAAAGGAGTTATAGAAAAGAAAAAGGAAAGGGAAGACCTAAAACAAATAAAAAATAATTACTTTTTTGAATTACAAAAAAAAATTTCTTAAAAAATAAGCATGTTGAAATGTTTATTTAATTGATGAATTACCAAGAAAAATATATATAAATTAATGTTCTAAAGTAAATTGTTATATTTCATCAAATTTTGGATCTAATTGGGTTTGTTATAATAAAAAAGTAATAACATTTAATATTTGGATTTTTTTGTTGTAAATATTTTTGTTCGATTAAAAATTAATTGATTAAAATATTACATTTATTGCAATAGAATAAAATAATTTATTTATTTATATGTGGTCATTTATGTTAAATAGTACTAGAGACCTTTTCTAAAGGATATAAATTTTTTAATATAGATTCATGAGTATTACATGATATTAGTTCGGGAAGCCATTAATCAGTTGTTGGGATAAATATTTTGAAATTAACGACAAAATAAGGAAAGGTATTTCGTGTATAAATTTTAATGATTATGATAAAAATTAAAATTTTGGTTATTTCGAAGAAATAAAAATCGAAATAATATATAAATAAAAAACCTAATAATTTTAATAGTATTCCTGATGCTATTAAAACTACATTAAGTCAGTTTCATACTAACAAGTAAAAATATTTGTTCAAAACTACTGCTTAACTCAATTTCCTTGGCTTCTGGGCTGTAGCCACGTTAAAGTCGTTGTTTTCCCTGACACTTCGGTAGACACTGCAGTCTCCATCTTCAAGGATAAGTCGCAGCAGTAAAAATGATTACATACTAAAGCTGTTTTATTTTGTTTGCCTAAGGGACAGAACTTGACTAAAAAGAAGTCAAGCTCATGGAATCCCTTGAAAATTGTTATTGAGTACAGGGTCAAAGCGAACTTTACATCCTGCCTATAAGCCTTAACCTAATTAACATAATTTCCTGTTGTTAGAATGGGGTATGAACTCCTCACTGGCTTAATGTTACTAAACTAATAATAACTAAGGTATTAATAGCTAAAATAAAACCATGTTTACTACGATTATGCACAATTATTATTTTACTTATAATATTCTGAGTTTTTTTTACTTCACTTTTGATTTTTAATGCTTTTATTTGATTTTGATTTTTTCATATTTATTGTTACTTAATTTGTTTTAGTTATTTCTTACTTGTACTATTGTTATGCGTGACTCCTGTCCTACTGTGTTAAAAAGTATTTATTTTACCTCTATACCTACCCCCTTCCCCTTGGTAATATATGCGCCCAGGGGAGATTTCTCTACTTGCTTCTAGTGGCAGTTTCCTATCTTAACCTTAAGGGTGGGGTCTGCCTTGTCAAGTGGATACCTTAATTTATTTAAATTCTTATTACTTATTACTTTAATGATTTGTTTTTTTTCCCTATTGGTCTGAGTACCTACTAAGCTATTGCGATGTGGATGATGTTGTGTTACCCTGATTAAACCATAGGCTCGCCCCAGTATTCAATGTTCCTGGCAGGACCATCTGGCTAGCGTAGCGCTCGAAGGCGATACCACTGGTACTGGCCATGCCAGGCAGTCGCCTACATTGAATCCTTCCAACTGTTCGTCCCTGTTGTGATTCTTCTTCTTTGCTGCAAAATCTATGTTCTTGTGCCCTGTAGTCCGTATGTCCCCAGCACCCGTACAAGGAGGTTTTTCTATTATTTTGTTTTTTGATAGATCTACTTGCTTGATTCTTTGATCTCTTGTGATGTTTTTTTTTTTTTTTTCTTACTGTTCTCTGATGAATGGCTTTGTTATGTGTCCCTTTTGTTATATATAATGCATTTCGCAATATCTTGTTTTGTTGTTTTTGCACTTTGTTGAAATGATAGTTTGCTGCTTGTTCAAATGATAGTTTGCTGCAGTCCCCCATACTTCGCTTCCGTAAAGCATGGCTGTCCATATTGTTGATCTGTATAGAATGCATTTCGTCTTTGTTGCCATTTTGCTTGACTTGAAGAGTGGGTATGCTTGTAGGGATTTGCCTGCAGCAGCGTTTACGGCATCTGTGATGTGCTGCTGCCAGGTTAGTTTTGCGTTGGGATTAACTCCAAATTATTTTATTGTATTATCCCAATATGCTTCCAATTCAGTAAGGTAGTATTGCAGTTTTGGTTTTGAAAATCGTAGTTTCTTTTAATATGTTGTGCAAATCGTGGTGTCGTCTGCATATAAAGTGGCGTTGCCTAGCTGTGAATTTGGAACATACCTGATTTACAGCATATATAGAAGAGAGAGAGAGAGAGAGAGAGAGAAAAAAAAAAGAGATAGCACTGAGCCATGTGGGACTGGAAGAGATTGCGGACGAGGACTCGTGGGAGGACGCATTTCGCACTACCGCGGTCGCGAGTAAAGAGTGTGCAGAACCACCTGGGGCTCAGCACCCCTCCGGCCTAGCCTGACCCTGGCTAACCAGTTCCAGGAAATGCGGTCAGCTGGTGGACCACGCGTTTAAAATTGCGTTATCCGAACGTTCGTTTAGGTTTTGATTTTCTATTCACACCATGGAGAACACAATTACACAGCAAATTGAAGCAGAGTCTGCCTCCATGGAGCGCAGTAAGGAAGGAGACGGCACAGAGGACGAAAGGAAGGCAAAAACACACAGTGAGAAAGAAGACTTCACTGTTGTCTCGGGGCTCATGGCTTGCAAGCCTAGAGCCCCCATGCTACCTTCTCCAGTAGGCACATCAAATAAATTATAATGAGCCCACTTTCTTCTAAACAGGAGCAATACATTTTTTAATAATTTCATAAAAGCTAAGTTGTTAGGTAGGTAGGACTTTTCTCGTTGAAAGCATTATCATTAGATATGAAACCAGCAACATATGCAACAGTAGTGAGGCAGTTTCAAATATACCCTTCCCGGGTCTCCATCCCAGGAAACCTCGCACCATAAGTTAGCGTGCAGTAAACTGCATTACGGAGGACGTATTCAAGCATCAGCTTCGAATTTTAAGAGTCAAATATTTTCGAAATATAGGATTTAGGAACGTTAAATATTTACTGGGATGTCATTTTGAAATTAAGCGTCTGAGCCACTTAAAGCATGTAATATTAAATTCCCTACCATAGAGTTACTTGTACGAAGAACTTTATGAAAATTGGTTGATTAGTTACTGAAATATGACATAAAATCTTCATATTTTCATGTGACGGTCATCATAAACGGAAGACAAAAAATTATTTATTAGCAAATTTAGTGAATACAAACTGCCAGCATACACAGTTAAGATAAAATCGATTGCATAATTTCGTTAGCACACTAAGCAAAAATTATTTTATAGCCGACATTCTGAAAATAAGTGTATGTTGCACTTAAAAAAAAATATATATATATATATATATATAATTATCTTACCTACCACAATACAACTCCTTCCTCAAATTAGGTAAGAATAAGTTGATTGTTTCCCGAGATATAACATAAAAACATAAATTTTATTATGGGTCTAACTTACTAATGGCCGACAAATGAGGCTCTGTACAGACAAATTTGATGGTTTCAATAGATACTGCAAGCATACAAAGTTAATATGGAATATGTTTCGATAATAAAAGATATTGAGCTAAAATATTCATATAGCCACCATTTTGAAAATAAGTGCCTTAGCTACCAAAAACATAACAGATGAACAAATAAAACCACCTGCTACAGTGCAAATTGTTTGCAAAATTTGGTGGGAATCTGTCAATTCTTTTCCGAGATATTACATAAAAACTTTATTTTTTCATGTAGCATATCTTTAAAAAACGGACAAAAGGTGCTCCGTGTAGAAGCATTTGACAGTTGTAATATAAACTGCCAACGTACAAAATTATGTTGGTTTTAAGTCGACGATAAATTATGCTAAGCTTAAATTCCTATGTTCCTGAGATTTTGAAAATAAGTGTCTGACATACTTAGAACACGCCAATTTTACATAATCTGCCGCAGTACTGTTTGTTTGCCAAAACTGGTAATAATCGGTTCATTATTTCCCAAAATATAAGAAAAAATGTTTTATTCGTATGGTGCTATCTTACGAAATAGTGGACGAAATAATATTCTTCACTTAGATACAGTTGATAAATGTAATACCTACTAACAGCATACAAATATAAGTTGGAATTGATTACATGGTCTCGACGATATAGCATTCTAAGATTATATGCCTATATGTCCGCCATTTTAAAATAATTGCCTGACGTACGAAAACATACCATTTTACATCATCTGCCAAACTCTTACTTGTTTGTCAAATTTTATAGGAATCGGTCAATTGTTTCCCAAGACAACACATAAAAATATATTTATTCATATGGCACTATCTTACTAAATGTCGACAAAAAGATGCTTTGTGCAGATAAAGTTCATAGTTCTAATATCTACTGCCAGCATACAAATTTAAGATAGAATTTATTACATGGTTACGATGATATATCGTTCTAAGCTAAGATGCCTAGGTGGCTGCCATTTTGATAATAAGAGTGTGCTATGCTTAATACATGCAATATTATATTATCTGCCGTAGTACTACTTGCTTACCAAATTTGGTAAGAATCGGTTAATTGTTTATCCCTATATGACATAAAATATATATTTTTTATTTTGGTGACATCTAACAAAATGGCCGGAAAAGATTATTCGCGTAGACTTAGTTGGTAGTCGTAATATCTACTTCTAGCATATAATGGTAAAAAAATTATTACATAGTTTCCATGAGGTAGTATTTAAAGCTAAATAACTAAATGTCCACCATTTTTAAATAAGTGCCTGACATACTTCAAACATGCAATTTTACATCATATGCCGCAGTACTAGTTGCTTGCCAAATTTGATAGGAATTGGTAAATTTTTTCCAGAGTTATAACATAAAAACAGTTTTATTCACATAGTGCTATCTTTCAAAATGGCCAAGAAAATATTTTCCATGTAGATGAGGTTGATTGTTGTGATATATACTGTCGCCATTCAAAGTTATGTTTGAAATTGATTACATAATTTCGACTATATAGCATTCTGAGTTAAAATGGCTATATTGCTGCCATTTTGAAAATAAGAATCCGACGTACTTAAACATATCACATAACATCATCTGCATCAGTACTACTTGTTTGCCAAATTTGGTAGGAATCGGTTAATATTTTACTAATTTATGATAAAATAACTTTGTTTATTCGTATGGCACTGTTTTGCTAAATGGCCGACAAAAGTGGTTATGTGTGGATATTTTCAGTATATAAAATTTGGTCGAAAATGTTCAATTAGTATCGTAGGTATACCAAATAAATGTAAGAGATTTGTATGGCCATCATTTTGAAAATAAGTACCTTTTATAGTTCAATTACTCAGCCTATCAAAGTATAACTTATCTTCCTAAATTATTGAGAATTAGTTTAATATTTTTCAAGATATAATGTAAAAATCTTTATTTATTCGTTAGGTACTCTTTTATAAAATGGCGGACCAACATCTATATCCATTAAATAATTTAATGCTTGATTGATGCTCTGCCAGCATACAAAAATTCGTTTAAATCGGTTGAATGGTTTCTGAGATATGACATATCACCTCAAATTCTAAAAGGGCCGCCATTTTGAAAGTAAGTGCCGGATGTTGTCAAAAATCTTATGTCAGATGTCCTTATTAAGTATTATATGTGTACCAGGTTTGGTGAAATTCAGTTTACGGATCCAAAAATTGAAAAAGGGCGAGAAGAATTACATACGCATAGATAAGATACACACATCCATACATACGCACACACACACATACATTATACACACAGGCACAGAGACAGGAAAAGTGATCTTAGTGATCTCACAAACCTTCCTTGCCTTCAGAAAATAGGCTTAAAACTAAAGTCTTATAATAGCCTATTAGCAGTTTCTTCACACTTTGAAAAAATACCCCATGTATAACGTGCTTGGCTGTTTCCTATATATGACATGTATCACAATTGTATTATAACTATGTTGACATGAAAGTGCCTTTTTTAAGTTTAATTTAAATTTTACACATATTTTATGTATAAATTAAATATATCATTTAAATTTAATATTAATAAAAACAGGGAGTAAATATGTGTGCTGGTAATGTCTAGAAATAAATAGTTTTTATGCAAAATATTATTACACTGAGTACGCACGAATTCGGTGCTTTGTCGCTTTGGCGTAATCTTCTTGCCTTAGTTAAACTTTGTTTGCATGAGGCGGAGGAATATCCTGGAAGTAAAACTTTAGCAGGGCTTCCGAAATGTTGGAAGTTAACGTGAATGGACTATACCAACCTATCCGCGAAGCAACCACCCACGCGCAGAAACAACCATCTTTAATTGAAGCTATAAGCCACTTAGGTGATTAAAATGGCCACAAACCAAAACAAAATACTTAATACGCCGCCGGAATTAAAAATAGCGTATACGAGGTAGAACAATGCCTTACCTTGTACAGTATTGATGAAGTATTCATTACAGAAACTTTTCATAAACCACAGCATATATTAAGTATGTGTGGATATGTCGTAGGGACATGATAAAACCTGAGATTTAATCAATTCCCTAACGTAGATGATCAATTCAAGGAAGATGTTAAAATGACAACTCTGTGGGGTGATTTCCCTAAAGAAAGTAAGTGATTTGATCAAGTCTCTTAACTGTTTTAGTGAAAAGATGTTATACTTGAATCTGGTAGCCTCATTACCTATAAAAAATTGCCGGCGAGCCTTGAAATGACCATAACACCAGTAGTGAACCTTCCTGCTGGCGCTGGAGCTCGGCCACGGTGCGTAATTTATGGCTACGCTTTGGGCGAGTCCTGACTTCTTTATTTCATCTTTTCACTAAAACAGTTAAGGGACTTGATTTAATCACTTACTTCATTTAAGGAAATCACCCCGCAGAGTTGTCATTTTAACATCTTCCGTGAATTCATCATCTACCTTATGTATTTGATCTAATCTCAGGTTTTATCATCTCCCTGCAATAGATATACTATTTGCAGAACAGACCGCTCCGCTGCTGGGGGTGGAACAGCAATCGTAATTAAACGTGGAGTAAATCACCACCCAGTTACTATTACAGGACTTACACATACAGAGGCAACTAGCACAAGTGTAGGCAGGAATAACACACACATCTGCATGAACGCAGCATACAAAACACCAAATGCACCTTTGCTTTCGCATTACCTCGAGAAATTAATGGAGGTTGAAAGGAAATTTTTCATTGCTGGGGATTGAAACAGTAAATATACAGATTGGGGCTGCAGGCCAACAAATGCCAATGGCAGAATTTTTAACACACAGGCATCTAGTAATAATTACGTGATTTCTGCACCAAACACACCAACTTGCTTCCCTAAATCAGGAGGCTCAACTGATACTTTAGATATAGCACTCGCCAATATTGCCGGTACAAACATTCACACGGAAACCATTAATGAACTAGGTTCAGACCAGATCACAGTTTTAATACACAGTTTTAATACAAATACAATTTTACGCCATTTTTAAAAACAACATTTTTAGCCAGAAACTAAGAATAACAGACGGGGAGCGCTTCCAGGAAGAGCTTGCAGATGCCAGGCCGAGAGGCACATGTGGTCTGTCAGGACAGGGTCAGAGGGGCACTAGTTATAAGTTAGTTTTTAATTTAAAAAATTTGAGAATCTTGCAAAAATAAGTATAATAAATTTAAAGCTGAGTAAAACATTTTTAAAATTTTAAAAATCAAATAAATATTAAATAGAATCAAAAATTTAAAAAATTGGAAAAAGTTTACAAAAATTACATAAATAATTTGATCAAGGGTTGTAAGGCCGGTTTTAGTTATTAAGGACGACTTACACAAGGTGCCCTTCGAGAGGCTAATGTAGGTACGCCTACTACACTGGTCAGCCCTGGTTTTCACCAGGGCTTGCAACAGTCCTGGTACATGGGGCACCGGTAAAGTGTACTTATTACTTGCAAATTTTATTCATAAACGCCACATTATGAAATTACCTGAGAATAAGAGCCAGCCCGGGCCCTGACTTGCAGTGCCGTAAATACTGATGTGACGAGCTGGGTTGTCGATGAGCAGCGACTCTGGTTGTAGGGACTCACCGACATACTACACGCGAGTTTCACTAGCCACTTGCCAACAACAGTACAACACGTTCTACAGACATCACGACACTACAACACACCAGTTGAGAGATTGGTGAGGGAGCTTCTCTCCATCGCCTATACACCTACACATAAATTTACTAAGATAGCAACAGTGGTTAACAGCTACAGATGCGGGCCTGGAGCCCAGATAAAACATAAACACGGCAATGATTTGACCCAAGTCTGTTAGGCTGCAACTAGATTTGCAAACCTACTTGACGAGTTATGGGAACTTCAGTTCCTGGTCTCAGGACATCATGGCCATCCGGGGGCTATGAGAGATCGGCGGCGGCAGAGCTTTAGTAGGCAATCAGCTACTGCTGCTACTTACTCTTGAAGATTGAACTGGAATGTCTACCGAAAATTCAGGAAAAACAATGCCTTTGAAGCGGCTACAACCCAGAAGCCAAGAATATACATATAATGTCCGGGAAAGCCTGGCGATCCCACGGGCGTGATTTAAAAAATTATTTTACTCTAAAATCTAAACTGAATGTTTATATTAAAAAAATTAATTTCGTAGTATTATAAAATATTTTCCTTTAAAATCTAAACTGAATATTTGTATTTAAATTATAAATATTGTAATTTTTAAAACTATGTTGGTTTAAAATCTGACATTAGTAACTATATAAAAATTATTAAATTTGGTGACTTTGCTGAAAGAACAAAGTAATTTCGTACAAAAATGTTAAATGATATTATTCCTAGTAAAATTAATTTTAATATAACTAACTATGACAATATAATCTAAATTAAATAAATATGATTTAAAAACTGGATTAAATTATTATATTAAATTATTAATTTGATAATTTAAAAAAAAGATTTTGCTCTGAAAAATTAACTAACAAATTATAATCAATAACGTATTAATAATTATGGTACAAATATGTACTTAAAAGTTAATAACAAAAGAAAATATTAATACACATGAGAAAAAAATAATCACTTCCATTTAAATATAAATTCAAGTTTAATGGTTGAATCACAGAGATGAAATGAAAATTTTGATAATTCAAAGCAAGATGTTGCTTTAAAATATGAGTTAAGTGATTATATGACAAATAAACATTTCAATGATAACAACGAAATTTTTAAAATAAACTCGAACAAATAAAAAAAATGACATCACACAAGTCCACATTTATGATAGATACATAGGTTATTTAGTAATAAATAATCAATGAATTAGAAAATAAAATTAATTATTTAATACCCAAACATTAAAAAAAGTGTATAGATGGATATTTATTGAAATTCGTTATTTTACAAACTTATATTAAAAATATAAGCTGTGTGTAATGAAAACAATAAATAAACCAATATTGCTAATCCAGTTACTTCTAATGATGCAGTAAATTTTGAAAATTTTCAATCTAATAGAAAACCAACAAGAAATTTGACTGGAAAAATTAATCAATATTTTAAATTTTATACTGAATTACTATTTTTCTTTTTCATTTCTTTTTTACTGTAATTTTTTTCAGAGTTTGTCAGTTATTTATAATTAATAGATTTTAAGAATAGGCCATAATATAGATTTTTCTAATCTATTTCCTATAAAAATGGCAATCAAATTACTTTTAAATTAGTTTATGGGATTCAAATCTCTGAAAGATTAGAAATGTTTGTGTTTTTATAGTTTTAATATAAACATAACAATTGTATTTCAGAAAGATACTACAAATAATAATGTAAAACGGATAATATTACCAATTAAAAAATTTACAATAAAGAATGTTTTCAATTTGTTAATCTAAAAAGTCAACTTTTCTAAAAACTGGAAAAATTATGACCATGAAAGAAATGTATAGTTAAAGAATTATATAGTATAGTTAGAAAAGTTTTCCTAGCAGAAAAGTTATTAGGTGTTAGTTGGATTAATTCAATTTAATTCAAGAAATTTGAAAAATATTTCAAAACTAAATAAAGAATATAAACATAATTAACCTTTTTTCAAGGATTTAGACTACTTTCCGAAGAAAAGAAAGGCTTATGAGTATACTTTCGTCCCTGTGTGTCTGCGTGTGTATAAGTGTGTCTGTGTGTGTGTCTAATGTGTGTGTCCCTCCCTTCAATTTTTGAACGCGTCTGCCGAATTTCACCAAAGTCGTTACATATGTAGTACATAGAAAGGATACCTGACTTTCATAGTTTTCAACCACACCGGGAAGGTATTTTCAAAACGGCAGTCATTGTAATATTTAGGGAGATATGCAATATCTCTGGAAATATTTTACCTAATTAAACGAAATTTTGTATGCTGGCAGAGCATCATATAAGCATTAAATTTTGAAATGGGTATTTTTGTTAGTACGCTATTTTGGAAGATAGCACGAAATTAATATATAAAGATTTTACATTATATCTTGAAAACTATCAATGTAAATCTCACACAATTTGACTCATAAGTAATACTATGACAGGTTAGTTATATGTAAGTAGTTTAACTTTATTAGGTACTTATTTTCAAAATCATAGTTATTTCATGGTTATACAAATCTTTTAGATTTATTTGGTACACCTACTATAACATTTAACCAATTCGGCCAAATTTTGTAAGCCGAAAGTATATATTATAATCGTCATATATGCCAACTCATAGTCACTTTCGTCAGCAATTTATATCACCACATGAAGAAATAAAGTTTTATTTCATATATGGGTAAAGAATGAAACAATTCCTACCAAATTTGGTAAACAAGTAGTACAGCGGCAGGTGATGTTAAATAAAATGTTTCAGACATGTCAGACACTTATTTTCAAAATGGCGTCCATATAGTCATCTTAGATCAGAATGCTATATCGTCGAAACCATGTAATCGATTCCAACTTAATTTTTTGTACTGGTAGTATATATTAAACTATCAACACTGTATACATGGAACATCTTTTGTCCGCCATTTTCTATGATAGTGCAACATGAATTTAAAAAATTCGTATCACGGGAAAAAATTCATTGATTTCTACCAAATTTGTCATACAAGTAGTACTGTGGCTAATGATGTAGGATTATATGTTTTAAGTATGACAGACATTTATTTTCAAAATGGTGGCCACATAGGTTTCTAGCTTAGCACAACTTATCATCGAAACCATGTAATCAATTCCAACTGAATTTTGTATGCTAGTAGTATATAATAAAAAATATCATATAAGTCTACACGGAGCTACTTTTTCCGTCATTTTGTAAGATATTCCACATCAAAAAAAAATATTTATTTAATATTTCGGAAAACAATTGACAGATTCCTACCAAATTTGGCAAACAATTTGCACTGCAGCAGGTGTGTTAACTTCTTTTTTTAAGTAGGTCAGGCACTTATTTTCTAAATTGTGGCTAAATAAACATTTTAGTTCATTACATATTATTAAAGAAACAAATTCCAACTTAACTTTTTTTCCTGGCAGTATCTATTGCAACCATCAAATTTGGCTATACAGAGCCTTATTTCTCTGCCATTTTGTAAGTTATCACCACAATAAAAATTAAATTTTCGTCACATCTCTGGAAATAATCTACTCATTCTTACCAAATTCGAGGAAGGATATGTATTGTGTTAGGCTACATAACAATATGTATTTTTAAGTGTGGAAGACACTTATTTTTAGAATGGTGGCTATAAAATTATTTTAGTTTAGCGTGCTATATCTATGAAACTATGTAATTGATTTTAGTTTTAATTTGTACACTGGTAGTATATAATCATCTTATGTGTGCTAATACGTAACAATTTTGACCTCCATTTATATATATCGGCACACGAAAAATATGGAGGTTTTATGCCATATCTCAGGGACCAATCAATTGATTTTCACCTAGTTCTTCAAACAAGTAACGCTATGGTAGGCCATGTAAACTAACATGTTTAAAGTGACTTTTCAAAATGATGGCCCTGTAAATATTTTAGTTTAGTAAACCATATCATTCGAAACGTTATACTGATTAAATTCGAAGTTGATACTGGAATCCAACCTCCGTAATGCAGTTGATTGCATGCTGGCTTATACGACGAGGTTTTCTGAGTTCAAGTCCTCAGTGAGGCATGTGTGTATTTTTTATTGCACCACTACTGTTGCACATGTTTCTTGTTTCATCTTTAATTATATTGCTTTCAACGAGACGACAAATCCTACATACCACCTCAGTTTTTATTAAATTATTTAAAAATCAATTGCACCTATGTTGAGGCGAGTAGGCTCGTTAGTTATATGAGTAACTTCTTGTTATTAATATAGTTTTGCTGTTACAGTTAAAGATAACACTGGCGATAATAGTATATAAGCTTTTGAATAAATTTTTTTATCAGATACCAAATAATTTACAAACAGATCATGCTTAACAATCTTATATTTTAAAGTTAAAAGAATTAATGAAAAAACGTAATTAATTGCTACTGAACTTTTTTATTTTAAAGTTAGTGTTGTTGAAAGATTTGACAAAAATTATAAACAAATTTGGAAAAATTTACTTTCAACGGAAATTATAAATGGTTTATTAAAAAATATAATAATACAAAACATAACATTATTGGAATTAAATCTATAGAATTTATGACGCTAATAAATGATTTTAAAAAAATTCCTGAGTATAAGGGTACTGCCTGAAAATAACATAATTTATTGAAAAATCGCGGGGTCAGCTTCCCGACCCCTGAACCGAAATAGAATGTTGGAGATATAAAGTTAAAATTAGTAAAGTGAAAAACATTAATTGGAAAAGTATGCACAGCTAATTGGTCAAGAGAATTATTTAAAATAGATAAAGTTTTAAAATACCATGTAGCGACTTATATTTGAAAATATATGAATTATAAAGAAATAAAAGAATTTTTTATGCGGGTGAAATTATAAAAACTAATTATCCATTTAAATATTAGGTTGAAAAGGTGTTAAATACAAAAAGGGATAAAAAATATGTGAAATTGCTTGTGTTTGGTAGTTCACACAATAGTTAGATAAAAAATGAAAATGTTGAGTTGAGAGATTTGGGTGCCTTTTGAAAATAAGGTCTTGAGAGCCCATGAGGTTGAAATGAGGTGAGAATGGAGCAGTGCTGGAATTCAAGGGTGAGCTAAACGGGTGATCCCCGAGAAAACCCGCCGACCAGCGACATCGTCCGTCATGATTCCCACTTGCGAAAATCCGTGAGTGGCCTTGCCGGGGATTGAGCCCGGTTCGCCTTAGTGGGAGATGAGCAGTCTAACCGCTCAGCCACCGCGGCCGCCAAAGGAAGTTGTATAAAAACGTGAACATTTCTCTCCTCACGAATTTCATTAACTATATTTAATAATTGATTTTCTGTAAAATTATTAACATTAAATCTATAATAATTTCCATGAGTTGTAATAATTAATGTCTCTTTCATTCCTTGAAACCAATTTATAGAATTTGGATCGTATTCAAATTTTAAAATAATTCCTGTGGAATTCATGGTGTAAGTGTACATGATAGAAATGGAACGTATGACGCTTAAGGATGCTATGTGCACTCGTTTTCGGAATGCCAATTTCGTTTTCAAGTTGGAATGTGCTGATGAGTCGATTAACTGCTACAGCAGCGAGAACAGCAACCTCAACAGCTTTATATGTGCGAGTTCTACGACGATTGCTTTGCTGTGGGCTCAAATTTCCCGTTTCACAAAGCTTCACAACGAGATGGGAAAACATCCGTCTGGACGGTGGGGCCTTGTCAGGGAGTCACTCTCTGTAGAGTTTCTCCGCCTGACTAGCCGACCTTCAACAGAATGAACGACGGGTGAGCAAACCAAACTATCAATAATGGTAATAACAAATCTGTATATGTTTTTCAGTTGTTGGGAGTACATTTCTGTTGCGACAACTCTCACCTTGCAGCGTAATGTATTCGATTGCATGCGGATGACTGATTGAGTAGTCGTCACGTTATATGTGTTCTTTTGTTTCATCTAAGCACAACCTCTGTGGAATCGGGTACGCAACTATAGGTACCAGCACTATTTACATCACCTCTACATCAAATGCAGAGCATCAACAATAGACAGTACTGTATCATGCAGCGCAATCATGCCACAAGGCATCA
The DNA here is from genome assembly GCA_002778355.1 of Clitarchus hookeri. NCBI lineage: Eukaryota > Metazoa > Arthropoda > Insecta > Phasmatodea > Phasmatidae > Clitarchus > Clitarchus hookeri. The sequence goes on from NQII01001265.1 coordinate 87,618, forward strand.
CATAAAGGGGTTTCATGAACGCTTATCAGTCCCAATGTCTGTGGCGGTTTTTACCGATCTATTAAATAGACTGGTACATTGTGATACATTTTTGAATATGTCTTGACGAGCTTAATTGAACCTTTGACGTATAGATACATGGTGCCATTAAAAACACTAATATTTCTACTCGTATCTCAGTAATAAATTATGCTATAAGGCTAACTCCCCAGAAGTAATATTTCCTTCTTCCAGTTTTACAACCATTGTGTGAAAAACGTTTTCATTTGGAGCACCGGTACGGACTTATTGTGGGAGGTCAAGATAAATAAGACAACCGGTATCCTTCGTAATAAATAATGTTAGGATAAAAAATCTTAAAAATAATAGAATGAAGAAAAAAAAACAATTTCTGGTAACAGATTGGTAAATATATTTACCAATAAACTTTAACTGTTTTCATATTTATCGAAGATCTTCAGGAGAAATAGTGATAATAATAGATTACAAAATATATATTATTGATTATATAAGTTTTTGTCTTATTCAAGGATTTCCAATTTCATTATCTTTTACACGAAAAAATGATGAAGCAAATTAAACGCGGTTTTTTATACTTGCAATGATATAAGTTATTATATTTTTTTATAAAATATATTATCTTCAATTAGATTAAAGCATTTATAAAAGAAAACAACCAGAAATTATAAGTGATAATTTTCCACAGTTGCAAAATAATTAAAAATTTGTTATATATTTTAAAAATTGCAAATTTAATTAATATAATCAAATTATTAATTATATATCAGAGGTGGTAAAAGCAATATTTCTTTCTTTATCTATAATGAATAAGAAAATTTCAATCAATAAATTTTTTTGTTTTATCTCAAAAATACTTTATATACACTTGAAACATTATTTAGTAGTATATATCTGGTGTAGAATGAACAACTTTTTATATATTTAAAATATTTATTAATATAATCTATATAGTAAAATGTTTTTCATTAACAATATTAAAATTCGAATTTAATCATTTCTAATTAAAACATTTTTTTATAATTACTCTAAAAAGCATTCAATTATATTTTTAAATTATGAAAGTTATATTTAATAGTTTTAAATTATTTTAAATAACATAAAATATATTTGATACTTTCAAATTAAAATTTTTCATCTGATAATAAATATAAAAAATTATTTTCATAAAATATTTAAAATCTTAATTTAACAATTTTTAAGTAAAAATATTTTATTTATAATTTCTACTAAATAATTTTGAATTTTGTATTTTTAAATTATGTTATGTTTATTAAATAATTTAAAAGTAATTTTTTTTTATGTAGTCTTATTACTAAGGACTTTTATTTTTTAATTTATGCTTAAAATATAAGTTTTAAATTTAATCTTTATGTTACGATGTGAGTATTTAATTTTTAAATTTTGGCTCTCAATTTATAGGTTTAGGCTGTAATTGCTAAATAATTTAAATCAAAATTTTTCTGGATAATAATCCTAAATATTAAATTAACATTATTTTGGATTACAATTATATACATAAATGTTTTGATTAAATAGTTAATAAAAAAATTATTTTAAAAAATTGTAATATTTAAAATACAAATTAAAAGAATTAAACATATATTACAATATTTAAAAATTCAAATTAAAGCATTAACTAAAAATGATATAGTAAAAGGTGTTAATTAAAAATAATTTCATATAATTTTTAAAATTCTTTATTTAATATATGTTGCCATATAAATTATATTAATAAATATTTTATATCTTTATGAAAAGTGGTTTATTCCACGCCATATATACACTGTTGACAACAATTCACACCATGTGTGAATGAAGAACCTGTATTTTGGAAGAGTACCTAGACTTTATTGCTTTTATTTACAGTATATTACGATGGTAAAAGTTAGCACAAAATTCACACCGTTTAATTTAATGCATGGTGTGGTGTCAACACAGCCTTCTCACGTAGTATTGAATAAGATTTCGGAAACGGGCTCAAGATTGGAGTGAAATTATCCTAAAAAATTGAGAAAAGGCCAAGCTTAGTTTACTAAAATATCAACAAAGCCCAAAACGTTAATTTGATAGAAACTATCTCCCTAATACTATTAAATAAATAAATAGAGTATGGGTACACAACAAATCACATTACAAAGCGCTAGCCTTTACTTTTAAAGGCCCCTTTTCAGTTACTAAAATTTGAGGACCCTATACTATAGGAATACGATTGGGCAAAACCAGTCACTATACATAATACACAGTTAACACATGCAATACTAAAACTATCCATATCAAATAAAAACGCAAATTTCTGAACAAATTTAACAAAATACCTTTGGGTTGAGGAATTGCTGTATAAGTCTTTGATTTTCTATCTGAAAGCAAATTGCAGATCTCGACGAAGCCAAGTGTACACCATTGAAGGGGTGAGGTCCGAGCGCTAGCGTAACTGTTCAAAGGAAAAGAACAACTGCAAGTGGGGGAAATGTAATACCGTTAACTGTGTGCGCAAACGCGTGTACGCTTGTCGACATGAATTTAAACAATATCTGCATACGTATATGGTCTAAGTCTCATTTTTCCCAGAAACTTTTCTCTTTTTTTAAAACTGTAAGAACCTCTCCTTTCACTGTTTAACAATTATTTACAGTGCGCCGAATCACACAAAAGTCAAAAAATATATCGTTTCCCTTATTTTCGTATTTTGCAAGTGGTTCGTTCCGATTTTCCCGTCGGCAATGCTGTGAGTTTAGTAGCACGACATATTAATTGCAGAAGCATTTTCCATACCGCAGAAGTTAATGACGTTTCTAATTAATTCTCTGCTCTGACTATGTATTGTCTAGTTGTTTGCTTTACTTCCTGATGACCTATTTTATTAAATACTGAAAGTTACCTCCACTTTTGGTTGAACCCTGTTTTTGAACGGCGAACATGCGCTTGTCGATTGGTGTACGCACAGTAATTCAAAGCACAAACACTGGGAATAAACCTCAGCGTACATGGAAGCATCAACACAGCACTACGAGTAAGTCAATAATGTGCCACAACGTGTGGTCACTGCGACACATGACACCCGCAGCAGAGAGCTTCATCTTATCCTGGAGGAGGAATAGGTAGGGAAGGAAGGGAGATAACGGTGTGATCTTGTTTATTTCACATATTTTCCATATGAACACTTGGCTTGGTCTATTAGGTGCCTAGTTACTCTAACTAGGAATTAATACACGTAAAGGTTCACAATTTAAATCACGGAAAGATACTAATATTCTCTCATTTGTTCGAAATCAACTGTAACTGGAATCTTAACATTAAATGATATTTCTCTGTATGCCAGTGTTCAGCACAGCATCAAATAAATACGCATGCAGCCTGTTTTTCAGTTCGAGCCACTAACTTCGGCGGCAGGTTCATCACTACAAAATAAGATCAATTTAGACCGCACGTGGTCTACAACAATCCTTAAGGGCGGTACAAGCCATGGTAGATATACTCGCGCCACTAGTATATTTTGCATAGCTTAACTATTTTAAATAGATCTTCAAGTGTATGCGTAGTAACTGAATAATGATACGCAACCGTAGTGAGACGTCGAGACTTGTCGCTAAAATTATACAGTTTCGTGGAAATTATGGAGTCTTCCACTATTATTTTGACCTGGATTTTTGGCACAGAGACATAACTGGATTCGTAATAACGAATTATTAAGAATAGCATGTCGAAACTGACAAAAAGGATGGTCTTATGTCACAACCTAAAGGGACCCGCCTACCTAGTGCTTAAATTGCGTTGCAGTGTGTTTGAAATACACGTTTTTGCTAGAAACTATTGAACGCTCGCCCAATGCGCTGAACTACGAAAAGAACACACACTACAGACGAGACATGTAGAGTGTTTTTAAAACGTCACACGCATTAGAAACGACATTTTGGAGCAATCTAACATAGCTGAAAACAGAATTTTCAGAGTGCGGTATCGCAAAATATACGCGTCAGATACACTGTAAAAAAATTGTGTAATTATACACTAAATTTAAGTGGCAGCAGTGTCTCCACTCACATCAGTGTAATTTAACACCTACATATGTCAATATATTTTTACTCAACGTCCAAGTAAATTTATCTTACAAATTAGTAAAATAACATATACTTTGTACAACTAACTTTACATAAAATGATGTGAAATTACTATTACCAGCAAGCAGAAAATAAACTGCAACATTCGTGTATTTTCTCTCCATGGCAAGTAACTTTACGCATACATCGCAATTGTAATTTCACCACTTTGTATGTGTATATTCTCATTAACAAATAGCAAAATCGCAGATTCACTGTAATTGTAATTACATAATTTCTGTACATTTTTCGCCGTTTTACTAAGCAATTTTACCGTCAATATATGTTCTTTTACACCTGCGTCATGTTAAGTCACATGCTTTTTATGTGTATTTTTATCATTTTCGAGTTTTTTTACTCCGTTCTGTAACTTGGTAGTTAAAAAGAGTTATAAATAGTTATCTCCTAAATGTGGGTAACAATTGACTTCAGATATAGAATAGGAAGTCATATACAAGGCCAGCATATTCTATCACCCGGAGTCAAGATTTCCTTTTGAACCCAAAAAAAAAAAGAGTTCAAAGTATGTCTACTCCCTGCCGCTAGATTGCATGTTTAAACTAATATTTGTAGTTATATTTGAATTCCTAGGAACATTAGTGTAAAATTACAAATACTGTACTCGTTTCAACAAATTACACATAAAACTGTAAAATTACCGAAAATTCGTATGTGTAAATATACGCTCACAGATACACCCGTTGTAACAGTAAAATACACAACTTAAGTTATAATACAGTGAGTGGATGTATTTTTACACATACTTCAAAATGTGTAAATTAACACCAACATTGTGTTTATTAAGGCGTGCATTGATGTATTTTCACCAAAGACATGTAGTACTCTCTGGATTATTAAGAACATTTGTGTAAAATTACACTATTCTAGTTGATTTACAAATTAAACATACAAAATGTAACATTACCAAAAATGTGTATGTGTAAATGTACACTATATTTACAGTGTACATACAAAAGTACTCAAGGGCCCTGATTTGAAACTTACTACAGGCTTTCCACTAATAAAATGCTAGGGTCGCAGCTTAAAAGGCCCATAGGTACACCAGAACGGCGAGAGTACTGCACGCCAGTTCAGAGCCTTATGCTTAGAGACGATGGCGCACTTAATGCGCGTTACAGTGAACTTACAACCGTAGATTGCCGGTCAAACTCAAACATCCGCTATAATTGTGTGTGTGTGTGTGTGTGTCTGTGTGTGTGTGCGCGCGCGCGCATATGTGCGTTTATAGAGTAAATGACATAAGGCAACAGCAGTGGGATACATTTCCGTTTTTTAATAGTAATGTAGTATTACTTTGTTATGTTTTCAAATACTGAATAGCGGTTACGTTAACAGCGTATGCACTGCATAACAGTGCTGCTAACATACGACGAATCAAAGTTCCTAATTGGTATCATACTGATTTTGGCCTCCCTCCGAAACAGATATTTGGATATGACCATGATGCCAGGTTTTTACCATTTTGTATTGTATTAAGTTAGAGACAGTGTCTGATTTGTATATTTACGGCAAGAGTAAGAAAATGTGGATCTAAAACAACTGTACTCTACAAAATCATATTTTAACATTTAACAATCCTTACTTCCCTCTGGATCAGACAGCCTTTGTAATTTTATATACTTTTAGATGGTGGCATTTTATTAGCATCCACGTTTTAGGCTCCCCTAAATAAATAATGATTCCAAAATTCATTAAACTTTTTGTTATAGCTGCAAATTAAAAACAAAGCTGTCTGGTATTTCAGGAGAAAAAAAATTTTATTGTATACAGCATAAAAATTTAAAAATTTTAATAATACACATTTTAAATTTCTTATATTATTTTGTTATATTAATGGGTTATTTTACACGATGCGATTTTTGGGGCCGCGGTGACTGCTCGCATTCCACCAAGGCGAACCGTGTTCAATCCCTGGCCGAGTCACTCCCGGATTTTCGCAAGTGGGAATCGTGCCGGACTATGCCGCTGGTGGCGGGTTTTCTCGGGGATGTGCGATATCACTTTTCCCCGTCCTTGCATTCCGGCGCTGCTCCGTTCTCACCTAATTTCACCCTTATTGGTCTCAAGACCTCTTTGTTAAGAATCGCCTAATTCTCTCAACACAACAATGCGATTTTCGTACCAGTAATGCCTAGCATATATAAATAAATTAAATTAATTTAGAAAAAACGACGAAAAACATACTTTTATAAAATATTCTTTAACCTTTTATGAAAAATATTATATTCATTTTTGTTAGCCACAGAGTTTTTGTTAATTCAGGTCATGGTGTATACTAGTTAATGTAAACTTTTGAAACTCAGTTGACTATGGATATTTGTCAAATCAGCCCCCACTCTATACAAAAACCTTGGGTAGACCACATGCTCAGAATAATAAGAGTTCAGATTTGAAACTAACATGGAAATTGCATGTATCGGTAAAATAAGGTTTAAATAAACGGATAAACAAGTGCTCACAAATGTGAAGGTCTCAGTACATTTTCGACATGAGCTTTGATTGTTGTTTTCTATAGTACAAATTTAAGTTTCCTAAAATTTACTTGTTTATTACTCAAACTATTTGTTCTGAAACTCCTATTCCGTAGAGTATTATTTATTACCGAGCGAGGTGTTGCAGAGGTAACCAAAGAATTCCTTTGGGAGGACGTGGGTTCGATTCACAGACCGGCCATTTAGATCTCGATTTTCCATGGTTGTTTCGGAGCAACACCAGGTAAATGCTGGTATGGTTCCTTGCTGTAGGCAATGGCCAATTCCTTCCCCGATCCTATTTCTACGAACAACTAGTCGCATTTCTAATGACCTCGCTGTCGACGAGATGTTAAGCACTGTCTATCTACATTTTTATTCAATATAGGGCAGAAATTACTAAAAAGAAGTAGACACAATTCACGTATGCTCCTAGATATGCAAAACAAAAAGCAGAGGAAGGCAAACTTGGACCTCAGCAGATGTAAAAAACACGTAAAACGACAAAATATTTTTATATTTCTTGATATGATGATTGTTATACAATGGGAACGACTGAATCTATGAATTATTTATAGATTACTTGTGTGTATGTTTCCCAACATATATAAAATGTTTCTGACAGTACCGAAGTTTGTTTTCATGTTGCACAACGGAATGAATGAGAAAATATCTCTACTATCATACTGAGATTAATCACTCCCCTTGTTTATCCAGTATTCGCATTCATACTCATATACATTGCTTGGTTGTTCACCGATGTCATTAAAAAACTTATACTTTTAAGTGGTTCTTTATATAATTTAGACGTTGTTTGTTGCTGTATAATGTGTAAAAAATACAAAATAGAGACTTTTAATGCTGACGAGAAAAATTACAGCATATATAGCAGCATTACGAGCTCTGATTGAAAGGCAGTGGCCAAAATTGTGAATGTTAGTGCAAGTGTTAAAGCAGATATCAATAGTTTGAACGAAAATTTAAATAGCAAAATAGGGAGTGTAAGTAAATATTTAAATAGTAAAATTATTTGTGTTAATTAATTAGTAAAAAGTCAAATTAAAAGTAATATATAGTTAAATAACGGTGCTTCCGCCCGTTTTCTTCGACGAAAGCCCAGAGTGCGATAGCTGCTTCTGTCAGATCAGGGCTTCTTGGAGGCCATGGAGGAGGAAATGGGCAATTGTCTGATCCTCGTCCGATCCAATGTTTACTCAACACTGCGTTCAAACGTTGTCGAAAAACCAAAGCGATGTGTGCCGGCTCCTAATCGTGTTGAAACCAAACGTTGAACAGGATTCCTGTTTTTTCGCAGTTCTGGGATGAGCCAGTCGTCGAACATTTGGAGATAACTGAATTGATTAACAGAACCATTGGGCTACTTCAGAATACTCCAGACAGAAAGTACTGGTGATATCTGGGTTGAAATGGGGATGATTGTACTAGTGATACATTCTTGATCGTAAATACTAAATGTCAGATAACAAAACCAATAGTTTTAATAGTAATTCAGAAGGTGTTAGAAAACTGTTTATAGTCATTTCGCGGTTTCTTCTCACTTTTTGAATGAAACATTAAAAAAATTACCCCATGAATAACGTTCTTGGTTGCTTCCTAAATATTTAATGCATCACGAGCGTTTTATACTTCGGTAAGTATTGAAGTATCTTATTTTTGGGTAAATTTAACTTTAACTTTTCTTATATTTATACATTATAATATTTAATTTATTATTAATACGAATATAAAACAGAGAGGAAATAAGTTGCTTGGCAATGCCCAGTAAGAAATAGTTCTTATGCAAAATATTGTTACATTGAGTGCACACGAACGTGATGCGCAGTTTCTTTGGTGTGATTTTATAGACTCGGTTAGACTTGGTTTTTATGAGGCGGAGGAATATCATGGGAGAAAAACCTTTAGCAGGGCGTCATAAAAGTTCGAAGTAACTGTGGATGGACTATAAAAAGACAGGTTTTAAGTGTTTGATTATATTAATTTCTGGGGGGTGAGAGACTATTATTAAATATTAGTTGCAAATAGCAAGTGTTGAGTTGAGTTATTTGGGCGGCTCTTAACAACGAGCTATTGAGAGCCGATGAGGGTGAAATGAGGTGGTAATGGAGCAACGCCGGAATGCAAGGGCGGGGGAAACGGTATATCCCCGAGAAAACCCGCCGACCAGCAGCATCTTGCGGATACCCATTTGCGAAAATCCGGGAGTGGCCCGGGCAGGGATTGAATCCGGTTCGCCTTGGTGGGAGGCGAGCGGTCTAACCGCTCAGCCAACACAGCCCCTAATAGTAAGTGATAGAAATTTTTATCGAGACAGTAAATTTTGAGTTTTTTTGTTTGTAAATAAAATAGGCCATTGTTAGTTGCTGTTTCATTTATTTAAGACCTCCATCCGTAAAAGAACCTGTCAATGCTCACCGACTTTGGATAATTGTGACACTGGTGTCAGAAGCGGAGTGGAGGCATTTTTTTAAACTAATAATTTTGTAAATAATATTATATTGTAGGCTATTAACATGTATAATAAATGTGTAAAAAATACAATGATAGTTTTAGTAGGCCGCAAAATTAACAGAGCCTTTTAATGCTGACGGTTAAAAATTACAGCAGATATAGCAGCATTTTGAGATCTGATTGAAAGGCAGTGGCCAAAAATATGAATGTTGGTGCAAGTGTTAAAGCAGATATCAATAGTTTAAAGGAAAATTTAAATAGCAAAATAGGGATGTAAGTAAATATTTAAATAGTAAAATTATTTGTGTTAATGAATTAATAAAAATAATTTTACTATTTAAAATTACCGAATGCAAGAGGCTCTGGTGGAACTGCTGACAAGATCAAGAGGAAACCACAACTGCCGACAAGAGAAGGCTATCTCAGTATTACTACCGAGGTAAAGGGGTGCTTTCTCATGCAGGCCAAGTGACCTTGACAGAAATAATGTCGCATGCCATTACATAGACACAAAGGACACCACGCTCTTACAGCAGCCATCAAGACTTCTACTTCTAGCATCACATTACATGGCTGAGAATATTGTAAAATATATGAAAGTGTTAGATGTGATAAAACCATATATCAGTCCATGGTCTTATCACATTGTGCTTGTTGAAAAGAAGGATGGTTATACAAAAATTTTTAATGATTACAACTAGCTTACTGATGTGACCAAGAAAAATTCTAATCCTCTCCCAAGGATAGACTACACACTAAACAGCATAGCAGATTCACAGATTGTTTTTATTTTGGACACGGAGAGTGGATACTGGCAATGCGGTGTGGCCACAGAAGACAAAGAAAATACAGCCCTTTGTGTTCATGTTAAAGGTTCATGGCAATTCAAGGTTATGCCCTTCGGGCTATAAAGTGCCCCTGCCACATTTCAACATCTGATGAACAAAGTCCTCCCCTTAGACGTCTGCCAGGTATACCTAGATAACACAGTGGTAACAGGAAGGGCATTTGAAGAGCCTAAACCATGTACCCCAGAAAGTAGTCACATCCAATATGAAATTGGTTCCTAAAACGGCCACACTTTCAAAATAAAATTAAACTCTTGCAAAGGTATTGTCAGCCTATGAGATTAAACAGGCGCTGAGAAGTACATGGTAGTAAGAGATTGGCATCCACCAAATGACAAACATATAGTGCGAAGTTTCTTGAATTTATGTGCTTACTTTCATAGATTTGTGTGTGGGCTCGCCACAATCACCAAGCTATTGTATAGATTGACCGTGGCTAAAATAAAGTTTAATTGGACTACTGAATGTGAAGTTGCCATAAGTAAGCTAAATTATATTTTTATATCCCACCCACTCCTGGGATTCCCGAACTGTGAGGGCATGTTCATCCTGGATACTGTTGCTAGTTATGTAGGATTTAGGATTGTTAGGAGAGACAACTTGAATACTTCAGTAAGATATTGCACAAGCCTAAGAGAAATCACTATGTGACATGCAGGTAACTTTTGGTAATGGTGAAGGCAGTTTTACACTTCCCCCTACATTTACGGTAGACATTTTATTTTTAGATCCGACCACACTTCGTAGGTTGCTACTAAATTTACAGAACCACGAAGGTCAAATACCTTGGTGGACACAGCATTTTAAAAATAAAACTTTGAAACACAGCACACATACAGATGCCTTCACAGCAAAGCTGAGGCACTTTCCAAGAGGTCATGCGAACTATTATGTTATTACTGTGTATGCCAGGAATAAAAACGATAGTGTAACATTAATGTTAAGTAGGTTAAGCGTTCAGGGCTCTGCATCTTGCGATGGGTAAGTTACATGGAATGATGCGGGCACTGGGAAAGATCAGATAAGTGGGGCCCCACCTTGCATATGATACTATAGTAGAAAGAAGCTGGATGTCTACAAAGATGGAAGGATATATCCAGTCTGGCCTCGACATTCAAGGCATGCTGAGTACAGTGTAACTACCTTGTAGTGAAAGAATGGTGTGCTTTACACGAACTGAGAAAGCCATAATGGGTAATCCCATGCATTTACAATTGCTCCTACTAAAGTGCAGAATCCTAGAAGTGCTAAAAGAACTGCATAATACTGCATCAGGAGGGCATTTTGGTGTAAATAAGAACCTCGAAAGAGATCGATTGAGATTCTACTGGCTCAATTTTCTGGAGAATGTTGAGAAGTAGTGCTGTCTGTGTGATGTCTGTCATATAATTTTTATAGTAATTGAGTATTTTTTAACTGTTAAACTGTTTATGAAAACTGGTTTTAAGTTTTTAATTGTTTTAATATTCGTGAGGGGTGGGATGTTTATGTAAATTCTAGCTGGATATACAAAGTGATATATTTTGTTGTCTAGATAAGTTTGCACTTTTTATGGTTTATGAATAAATAAGGAAATCGTTGTTGGCTCTTTCATTAAATTAATGTCTCCATCCCTGAAAGAACCTTGCTATGCCCGCGGACTTTGGGAGGATTGTAACACTACTGTAATTTTACTGTTGGTACAGAAAACCAGGGTGAACATGTCGATTCCCGAATCATTAAACAAACTGGTATTGGTCAATTTACTGGAGTATACTCCTGAGGCGAAGAGTTGTTAATATTTTTTTAGCAGGAAAACCTATTTCATTACAAAGCTGTGGTAAATCCATTGGTTTTCCTCGTAATAAAAATTACTTAGAATTATTAGAATTAGTGGCAAATTTCGGACATTTCTTGGAGAGTATGTATACATGAAAACAAAGGAATTTGACACAGCTCACATCTATCAAACACAGCATACAAGAAATTCATTAATTTTATTGGAGCCCACATTTTACATCACATTATAGGTGGAGCGAAGATATGCACGTATTATTCAATTTTACTAAATTCTACTCCAGGTATAGTTAATGTGGGCCATCTGACTTTAACTATACACTATGTTTTGCCATCTCAGCCAGCTGAAATATTTGTAATATTTTTGTACAAGGAAGGTCGCAGTGCTTTACAGCTGGTCAGTAGTTTACTGGCGTTTAAGTGAAATACTAATGCTGTGAAAGACTTTCGAGGAAAAAGTTATATTTATGCCAGCAACTTAGGTGAGAAGTAAATATGGTAGCTTACAAGTGCGAATTAAATTGATGAATTAATTGGCTGATTACATTCAATGTTTTGCACATTCACAATATTTTATTTGAAAAAAATGCTGCCGAATTTTGTCAATAAGCGAAAAATGTCTGTTATTAGGTTGTCTGCTCATGCAGGTGCAACAAAAGCACTTTTGTGGAAATTTCGTGGGATGAAAACCTTTTTGATGGCATTTCACTTAGCAATGATTAGAAGGAGGAGTGTCTAAACAGAAATGTGTAGTACTTACACAAGTGTTAAAACATGAAACAGGAATAATGGTCGTATTACATGATCAAGTAATAAAAGTGTTTCTCTGATATCTCCTAGTCAATATTCGAACACTGCTTATGCGCTCTGTGTATCACTGCATGGTTGTATTAAAGCTATGTATTATTAAGATATAAAAATGTATATATGTGTGTGTGTAGATGTTGAGCAAAAGGTCAAAGATCTTACTGGACGTGAATATTATGAACAACAAATACCATTAGAATAAATGCGATATCGTTCATATGATGGTTTAAGTGGTTTCAGTTTTCTTGATCCATGGTTGAATCTCAGACACCTAAGAAGTTTAAAATCTAAAAATATGTTTTATTACTGATAGCTTGCTTTCTGTCCTGTCAAAATCTTGTACAACTTTCGGAAAGACTAATAGCACACTGAGATTCCTTCCTCAATTACAGTCTTTAATACCGAAAATAAATTATCAAAACTTCTTAAACCACATCTGGATGAAATACAAGAAAATGTTGGCGAAAATCTGGCGCAGTTTGTAGAACTGTAGAAAACTAACTTTTCTGTTTCAAGTTACACTAAATAGGACTTTGTGCAATAACTGACAGATTTTGAGTCTTGTTTTCAAAATTTTGAAATCGCCTTGCTAATCTGCTACTCGTGGTTAATAAATGTAGTACAGAATGTTAATTTTCTAAACTAAAGAAGATTTAAATTTAACTTAGGAGTAAAATGGGTCAAATGAAATTGAACAGTCTTACTCTGATTATTGAAAATGAACTTTGGTGTGAAGTACACATATATTTTGTTTAAAAATTCGTGCTAAGTCTAGAAAAGTAAATTATAAGTAGTGCCATTGTTAAATGTTTAGGTACCAAACTGATAACTGTTGAAAAATAATACTACTACCGAAATTTTAATAGTTTAATTATTAGAGTTCGTTTTTGTGATGCAAATGAAAACAATCGAATCCATTTCACAAGCAAGCGAATGTCTGTTTTAAATTTCAAGTTTTCTTAATACACATGATCTTTGTCGTGTGCTAAGGGCCCCCCGTACTTGCTTAATCTGGCCTTGCACCTTGAGCCACCAAACGCATGTTAGCAACTCCAACGTGTCTGTCTTAAGAATACTACTGGAAATCGGCATTTGTACTTCTACTAGATGTAATGCTGTTGTCGAAGATCTCAAATTATGTTTCTCCAGTCAAGTAAAAGATATTTCTTTTACTTGACCATAGAGAACAAACAGCTGAAGAAAACCTAATATTATTAGTATAGTCTATTCACGGTTACTTATAACTTTTCTGAAGCACTGCTAACGTTCTGCTTCCAGGATATTCCTCTTTCTCATGCAAACAAAACTTAATCGAGTCTAGAAAATTACACCGGAGGAACTACGCATCGCATTAATACGCACTAATTTCATAATATTCTGCTTGGAAACTATTCCTTATTAGGCATTACAAACACACCTATTTTCTCCCTGTATTTACTCATAATAATTATATATTAAATATTATAATTCATACATTAAATATAGGTAAATGTTTAATCTAATCAGAAGAAACGTAGTTTCATGTAAACAGAAGTATAAAACTCTTGTGAAACATGAAATATTTAATAAATAACCAAACGCGTCATACATTGGATGATTTTTATTAGGTTTAATTTAAAAACTGTGAAGAAACCGCGAATAGACTGTAGCTTGGTACTCTAGCCTCTTCGCGGTAAATGAAAACGATATACAAAACCACCTAGAAGCAAAGATTTCATTTTGGACAGATAAATGGAAAAAGGTACAAGTAAAATTGTAACATTTTACATAGTTTTGTCGTGAATAAATTGAGGAATACGGCAGCTTTCTTTATCCTATTACTCTAAGACTTTTGTGTATACTGCCTTGCCTGGCCACGAGTGTTTCGAGACTCGAACATACTTTCTCCTCGTTGCACATGATTAAAATTATGAGGTTACGCTGTGGACACAATCGTCTCAATGGGCTTGATCATATATACATATATTGATTCTAACTGAAAAAATTAGTAAGTTGATAGTTTTACGTATGGAGCTGTACGTCGGAAAGCCTTATTCGTGGCGTAATACAGCATATCGTATGTCGCTGCCCTAATTAATAACAACAATTGCTGTTATAGAAAAAAAGAATAACAACATTCAGGTTACACGTTTATGTTCATGAAATTAATGACTTAAAACTTATTAGGACATGTAATCTTGACTGCTGAACGAGAGTTAAGCTATCAGTAAATATAATGCTAGTTTTTCAAACATTTATTTGTAGTGACCCATGAAATTTAGATAAATGTCGATATCTTGATATAAATTATGATTTATCATAAGAAATTTTAGGGAACGTGGTTGTTAAAAAATACCTTTTACCATAAGTTAAATCACTGATAAAATTTAACTTATATACGTGGATTTTTTTCGGTAACTGGCAATATCATACAAAACCATACACTAATTCACTTTGTGACGAAAGCTTTAATATGCTAGCAAATTTTAAGCGTTTTCGTTTTTCAAATATAAGATAACCATGAACCTAATATACAAAACATTTTTTATGTCTCGGAACTAAAAATTTGAATCTTTACAAAGTGCTTGAATCTTTAAATAAATTGTATTATTCAGGGTAAAATTTCTTTCACAAATTGACATTTAATATGCAGAAAATTAACATATGTGGAAACAGTTCTGCTTAGTTTACAGTACGTGTAATGCCGTATGACCATTCTTTATTTTTCGCACACTAAAGCCTTTCAATAAACTTAACTAGACAGTACTGGAAAACCACGAAATAGACCAAAAGAATTAATTTATCTTTTACATACCTCGAGACGACGATTTTTACAAATAATTATTGATTTTGAATACACAATTTATTATGACTGAGATACTGAAATGCTTAAATGTTGTAAACTGTTTACTTATATGATACATACTCATAAAAATAGTGACTTCGCGATATCTTCAATAATTCATAAATTTGGCTTTGAATGGTTTTACAGTACTACATCTTGAATTCGTATTTTTCCTCTCTCAGTAAAATAAAACTTTGTATTACTCATTTTCATATCCACTGAGCTCGTAACTGTAAGACATTTTAAGTTGTCCTCGCATTAATCTAAAAAAATTAATATAATATCACTGTACCAACACAGTGTCATACTTGTTACCTGCCCGTTTATGTTCGTAAGTTTATTTTTAATTTATATCGATGTGGTTTTGTTTTGCATCATAATGTTGCTTATTATGAGTGGCTCGATCTACATCCCTTGCCATATTAACAACATTTCTGAAATCTCCAATAAAAATTTGGTTATTGTATAGTGTGAAGAAATAAGGAACAGAAAATCTTCTCAGTGGGCAAGATGTCTGTGAGAACGTAAAAATAAAAAGAACATATATTCATGAGACAAATGGAAGTTGGGAGTGTGGAACAGGCGATAAATTAATCTCTTAATCTTTATATTTACAAAACTTCTTCTTGGACACAATGTTTAGAATTTGAATGTACGATGCAATCAACAAGGGGCACCTGGCGATGATCAATTACCTCCACTTCAGAAACATCATCGATAAGGGAAGAAAATTAATATTTGACGTCAATTTGTGAAATAAATTTTAGCCATTAATATTACAATTTATTTTAAGCGTCAAGAATATTGTAAAGATGAAAAATTTAAGTTATGAGACATTAAAATAGTGTTTTGTATATTAGGTTTATGGTTATATTATATCGCAATATCATACAAAACCATACACTAATACAATTTGTGACGAAAACATTAATGTACCAGCAAGTTTGAAGCATTTCCAATTTTAAATATAAGATATAATTTTTGAACATATCACACATTAAAGTCCAATTTTCCAAAAGTGTTTTTTACTATCCAATTTATAGTGACGAAAATTTTACCGAAAATCACCGTTCCATATACAAATTGTCTCTTACAGAAAATAAAAATTATTAATTTAAGTGGCATACGCATTATTTTAAGTTGGGTACTGAAGTGTATCCCTTCCAAATTTGGTCCTGGTCCATCAAATAGTGTACAATTGTATAAATATGAGTTTTGTGTTATTTATATAAGGAACTATGCTAAAGAAAATTCTGATATAAACCTCGTATTGTATATGCCATTTGTGTCATTAAATTGTTGACGTTACTTCTGAGCGTAGTGACATTAAGTTTCGACTAATGCGAATGTGAATAACTCCTAATAGACCCGCAAGTCCTAATATATTTACAACCATACAGAAGGCACATACTCCACGCCAACTACAAATGGCTTTTAGTGGTGAACACTGGCCGATGGAACATCTGGTTTTATTATATTGCATAACCTTAGAAAACAGAACTTGTCCTACACTAACCTGTACACGAACTTCTGCCCCAGGACTTTCTTGATAATATTCTTGTCGTAGTAATATCGCAATGCGCGGCTGAGCTTGTCGTAGTTCATATTGGTTTTATTTTTGCGTAATCCCCACAGCCGCGCTACTTCTTCTGCATTCACAAGCTTGAACTCGCCATCGTTGTTTGTCCACGTGATAATACTTGTGTACTGGTTGCTGATCAGCAGCTCCAGTAGAAACTGCCACAGCGTTATATTCGTCTCCATTAAATCTGTAAAGTAAAACGACATCCCTCAGTACTACACGCTTGGATTTCCGACACTTTTGTGGCCAGTGTTGGTTACCAACTGACAGTAAACTGAATATTACTGAAAGCAATTTACTACAAAAACGCAAACAAATGTATTAGCATTACTATATTGGACATATAAAAATTTTTAAAAAAAATGTACTTATGCAAAGTGCTCAAGAATAATTTTGCCTTAGTCAAATAGGTTATATAAATATAGCAACTTCTCAACATCTACACTTTTTACTTAAGTGTGTGTGTGGGGGGCATAAATAAATGCCAAATAACTTAATTGAAGTCCGTGGGGTTTTAATAGCCAGCATATATAAACTTGCGCCAGAATACATATAAATATATACGGTGCAAGTAATGGCTCGATAGTTGTAAATCGCTTTGGCCAAAATATTTGCTCAGAAAATTGGTAAAAACAGTTATGTAAGATTGTCCTTTCTTTGGTTGTCTTTACTGGCTTCTGTAAACGTTTATTAAATGTGTAAATTCGTTTATAGCGGTGAATTATGTATCACGCACTCATAAGGCAACAGTGTGCATCTATCTCGAGTTTATTGGGAAATACTTAATCTTTTGTCACAAGAGCACTATTGTGGACAATGTTGATATTAAAATTGTCAACACTCAGATATAATGGAGTAATAATATATATTTACTCTGCAGATTACTCATGAAATATAATACAGTTTATTATACAGGTTGAACATGAACTCTAGGTACACACTTTGTGAGATAATTCTTTATAGAAACTGTGGTAGAAAACAAACAAATATATGTATTATTAAGGGAAAGAAACGTCCTTGAAAACTGGGAATTTAAAGTAGTAGTCGTTTAAAAATGTCAGAAACTGCATGATGCGAATCACCTTCGCGAATAGTGTTAGCCAGATATATTATCTGCCATCTGTTAACGTTTGGCGCATAATAACATCGCTCGTCATAAGGAAAAAAGGAATGTCATATTCTTGACCATACAAGTATGTTACCAATTAATGTTTATCAATTGTTATGCTCTAATACTAAAACACTGCATGGTGTTAAATTCTCAGGCAATCGATCTCAAGAAAACATGCAATGTTTGAAAGGTTGCCATAGGTACATCTCATGTTCTAAAAATAACATTTCGTTTGAACACGCAGACGAAAGAAGGAGCGATATCTGCTGCAGCAGGTAGGGCATTTGAGCAATCAGAGCAAAATCGGGCTGGGAATTACGCTTGCAGGACATCATTCCAGGACAGCACTGAAAGGAGGATAATACTGTGATGCGCAGATCCCGGCGCCAGGTACGCCCGTGTGTGAAGTCCCGTCGCAGAGGGAAGGTTAGTCACCACGAGCCAGCCGCAGTTACCTGGCCTGGCTGGCGGGATGATCAACAGCTACCTGGACTGACGTCACCATCCCTCGTCCCCCCTTGTGCAGAAGCTGGTGGTGGCAGGCTATAGAATTAACTTTCTGGCTATCTCCTCAATCAGCGCAACCCGATATGTGAAGAAAATTCTGGGTCGTGGCCGAAGACTCCATGAATACCCCAGCAGCCAGAGAGCCATCAGTTTCTGTGATAGGCACCTGGCGAAGTACGACGAGCGGTGAACAAAGAAGACCGGCAGTGAATGTAAAGATGACTGCTGTGGACGAGTGTGTGCAGTGATGACGTACGAGAGAGCGAGTGTACTGCAGAAGGCGACTTACGCGGCGAGTAAGAATGCGGCTGTGTGCGGGCGCTGCACAGCACTCCAGGCAGCAAAGACTGGGAGTATCTGAACAGAAACAAAGTAAAATGAATGGACGATTGATATAGGCTTGATAGTAAATATAAGAATTGTAAATGATTGAATATTAATAGTAAATCAGTAGGTCTCAGAAACTTGTTTATAAATGCTGGTTTTAATTGATTGATTGTGTTCTGTGAGGTGATGTACGATCATGTAAATAGTAGTTGTAAATAGCAAGTGGTAGCCCTTTATTGTCAAGATATCAAGTCTAGAGCATTTTTGGATTGTTTGATCAATTAGGAAATTATTATTAACTAATTTATATTAATTAAAACCTAAATTCCTTAAAGGCCCCGGCTATCTTCACAGTCTTTGAGAAACAGTAACTATGGTGTCAGGAGTGGGATGATACAGATTTTATAATGGCATGAAACACAAATGTTAATTTTCATGCCGGTGATAGTACATGTATTTATTTTATTATTTGTTTTGGCTTTGTTTATACCGGCGAAGTTAAGGCTTCAATGCCTTCTCTTACACTTAACCAGGTATAACAAAATTTACATATACGTAAACACAAAAAGCAGTAAAATAGAAATACTTAATTTAACAAGAGGCGAAACAGAAATATGATAGTTCAAATAGATTAAACCCGAAAAAATTTTGTGGTTTATAATTATGTACATATTTCGAGCAGGACTAGACTCTAGTGGTTTTTAAGTAAATTAAACTTACAATAAAAGAATAATATGCTTCATAATTCACATTACAACTCATGTATATAAATGTGCCGAACCTACAAAGAACCTAAGAGAAAAACTAGAGATTGAATCTCAATTCACTGAAATTAATTGACAGATCTACAATAAGCACCCACAGATTAATGATATTTCAATGCAGCTGAAATCTTTGAAATAAACTGACGAATCGACAGAAACAACTTACACATTAATAACGTTTAATATATAAATCCACAGGTGTAGGAAGGGTATACAATTATTAAGAAAAAGTAAACAAATTAAAAATACTTCGGAATAATGACGTGTGTTCATGCCTGTGTTTAAAATCATCGGAACATATTTTTAATATACTTGGTAGCATTGCTCTTAAAAGTTGTTAATGTTGTCGAGTTGCTAACCAGTACGTGTAAATTATTCCATGCCCATGTGACAAGGACGGTGAAAGAATTTGCCTATACCTGTATTTTGTAAACGGGAATAGTTAAGCGAGATGTACTTTTAGAATGTGTGTTATTAGTGTCCCTAAGGTTTTCAGCCGACTACGTAAATATGGTAGCGTTGTAATATACGAGGATAATATTTTGTACGCTAGTGTGAGACTTCGGAGCTGACTTAGTTTATGCAGACGTAACTAATTAAGTTTACCAAAGCAGGGAGACAAGTGATCACGTGACTTAAGGTTGAAAATTTGGAACAAGAATTTTGTATGAGTTAAAGTTTAGCTGCTAAATTTTTCGTGTTGTCTCCATAAATAATTTCGCAATAATTAAAAATAGGGAGTATGAGCGAACGAACAAATATTAATTTGCCTTTAAGTGGGTGGACAATTTAAGCCTTTAAGACCATAAAGGATATTTAGTACAGTGTATGACCTCCTACAACTAGTTTTTGTGGCCCGACCACGAAAGTTTCTCATTTAAAACAACGCGTAACATTGTCGCCTCTTTCAGTAGAGTAATAAACACACCGGCTACCACAATATCAGGAAAAGTATATATACATATATACATATACAGGATAGTCCACCTAAAGTGGACACCCCCAAAATTTTCAGAACTGTTGGAGATCACGAAATGCTGTTTTCGCTAAAAGAAATTACGTACGGGGGCAAGTAATTTGCCGCTAAATGACTATTTGTAACACGTGTATGGACAGAAATAATTAAACCACATATGATTTTTCCCCTGGAAAAATACACTTATTTGAACGGAATCAGAAAGTACGTGCAAAGAGGAATTCAGAGATACAACATACGCAATGGAAAGTAACCCAGAAAAGCCAAGAAATAATCTGCAAATATGATTAAGTTAAGTGGGCCGGTAGCATAGGGCAGTGAATCTGTACTCACAGTTGTAAACAAGCAAAACGCTCTGTGACTCATCCTGGCAGGGCCGCTTCATTATAGCAGCGTAGCGTTTATCTTAATGGGGAAGGTGGTATTGAACAAAGGGGAGCACCACAGCAGTGGGAAGACGGGTAACGTGAGTGCAAGTCTAATATTAATACATTATATTTGATTCAGATACCAACATAATTCAGGAGATTGGTTTCCTAGTCATTAACTGCACTAAGTAACGAGTGCGTACAGATCCACAACAAAAATTGAACAAACCAACCTAAGGAGAAATGCAATCGCATCCGCATGCATAGTACAAAACAGAACAATTATGGCTGAAACGCTTCACAGTAGGTATTTTCACAGCATGTGCTCGATGTTTTTACCATCGACAGCAATACACATCTGTGAACACACATGTAGCAAAGGATGAGAAGCCTGAAGTATTTCTGGCGTAATATATATCCAAGCTGCCACAATACGTTCCTAAGCGTCTTATGGTGTCGTAGTAACCGTGTTGTACACCCTATCTTCCAGTATTTCCCACAGGAAAAAACCGAAAGGTGTGAGGTTGGGGGAACGAGCAGGTTATCGTACAACACCACCATGCCCTAACCACCGGTTTGATTTAACATTTGCCTCACCACCAAAGAAAAATGCGCAGGGAAACTATCATGCTGACACCACATATCACGACGTATGTCGAGCTGTATATCTTCCAGAAGTGCCGGTAAGGTCTCTCTAAAGAAATGGGCATACGTACAGCTGGTAATTGTCCCTTGAATTCAGTATGGCCTTATGACATAGTCTCCAACGATTCCACACCACACATTCACTTTCCACTATCGCTGCTGCCGGACCCAACGCAGATTCTCCGTCGCCCAGTAGTACATATTTCGTAAAATTACCCGCCCATGATTTGTGAATTTCGTTTTATCGGTAAATATTATGTTCGTCAGAAAATTGCTGTCATCCCTTACATACATCAGAACAAACCTAAAAAAACTGAACATGCTGCTGGAAATCACTTTCATGTAATGCCAGATTAAGAGCTACATGATTTGGCTGAGATTTTGTTGGCGCAGTATCGGTAAAACATTTTTTTTTACTTATTCCTACGAACCTGGGAAGTTCCCCCGTACCCATATGGGGGTTTGCATCGACATGTGCCAACACATCGTGTTGATGCGTCTCGCCCGTAGCAGTATTTCGTCGCACTCGGGTTGTGGATTCCAATCACCTCATGACAAGAGACATGTGCATGTTCTTCGTATCGTTTGCCGTGAGGTGGGCATCCGATTAGGATACCTTTCACCGCACATTTGGACTGCTTGCTTGGCATTTCTGCCACACTCTCAGTAAATAAGTAGAGCACCCAGTTCTTCCTCATTCGTAAACTTCATTATGTACGTACAGCCACACAATGCAATAAAACTTACCATAACAGATTAATGGGACTGGTGCTGTGTTGCTATTAGGAAGCGGTCCCGCCAGGTTGAGTCACGTTGTGTGTTGCTTGCTTACATCTGTGAGTACAGGTCCACTGCTCCATGCTACCAGGTGACTTAACTTACCCATATTTGCATATTATTTCTTGGCATTTCTGTGTTACTTTCCATAGCATATGCTATATCACTTTTTCTTTGCACGAAAACTCATATGTCGTTGAAATAAATGTATGTTTCCAGGGGAAAAGTCATATGTGGTTTAATTATTTCTGTCAATACAAATGTTACTAATAGTCGCTTTACGGCAAATTACTTGCCCCTGTACGTAACTTCATTTAGCGAAAACCGCATTTCGTTATCTGCAACCATTCCTGAAATGTTGGGGATGTCCACGTTAGACCGACCATTCTGTATATATAAACGGAAGAGCAAAAGTAACTGGTACACCTGTCTAATATCGTTAGGGCCCCCACGAGTACGCATAAGTGCTGCAAGACGACGTGGCATGGACTCGACTAATGTCTGAAGGTATGCAGTCCACAAATCCATAGGTGTGCGAGGCGGTGGAGATCTCTGCTGAACAGCACGTTGCAAGGAATCCCAGATATGCTCAATAATGTTTATGTCTTGTGAATTAGGTGACCAATGAAAGTGTCTAAAGTCAGAAGTCAGTCGGAAGCAACTATCGACGTGTCGGGTGTCGTATTGTCCTGCTGGAATTGTCTACGTCTGTCAGAATGCACAATGGACATGAATGGGTGCAGGTGATCGGACAGAAGCTTACGTATCTGTCATCTGTCAGAGTCGTATCTAGACATATCAGGGGTCCCATTTCACACCAACTGAACACGCCCAATACCATGACAGAGCCTCCACCAGCTTGAACTGTCCCCTGTTAACATGTAGGGTCCATGGATTTATGAGGACGTCTCCAGAACCATACACGTCCATCCGCCCGATACAATTGGAAACGAGACTCGTCATATCAGGTAAAGTGTTTCCAGTCATCAACAGTCCCATGGCGGTGTTGGCGGGCCCAGGCGAGGCGTAAAGCTTTGTGTCGTACAGTCAACAACGGTACACGAGTGAGCCTTCGGCTCCGAAAGCCCATATCAATGATGGTCCGTTGAATAGTTCACACGCTGGCACTTTTTGATGCCCCAGCATTGACATACAACCGCCCATTACGTCGTTTGAGCAACTTCTCGACTAAATACACATCTACATCTGTCAACTTCGTAGGATGGATCTCCTCTTTACAGAAACCACCATTTATGGGGATATTATTAAGATGTTCAGGATAGTAGGTCCCTGGTGCATATTGTTTTATACATCGCAGACGAAATATTTTGGGATTTCGATTCGCTGTGAACTTTTTCTATAAGATGATTCTCTGTTTGGAGATTGTACTAGGTTGCCGATCTTGGCTTTGGGATTGCAAGAACCTCTCCTTTTCTGTTCACAGTACACAGTTCAAAGCAAGGAATCGTTTTTCACATCTTCGGGTTTCACGTGCATAGTGGAGTTATATTTGCGTACGGATTTCGGTAGTATTTCCAACCATTTGTAGTTGCCATTCGCAGTGAAATGCCTCCACATCTTGCCCTTAATTGGCCTGTTGAACCTATCAAAGATAGATTCTTTTAGATTCCTGCTCATGGAGTATTTGTTTATGTTATTTCTCTTCATAAGAGCATTGAACTTCGTATTGTATAATTCCTTGTCCTGGTCGGTTTGTAATTTGGTCGGGATGCATTCTTTACGCAATACATATGCCATCGGTTGCGCAACATCGACCTCATTCTTGTAATTGACTGGCTTGTCCATGCGAATTTGCTATACGCATCGGTGATGGTCAAGACATATTTGTAGCTCTTGTTGGCCCTAGTATATGGGTCCATCTGAACTAAGTCGGCTTCAAACATGTCGTTTATCTCTCTTGTGCCAACAGTGCGTGCATCTCGCGACCGTATGCAGTTCGCGGATGATTCCCAATCGACTCGTCGTTTGTAGCCTCCCTCCTTCAATTCTTCAATTATCTAAATAAGCTCATTGGTATCCAAGCAATTAACAACCATTTCTGAAGTGGCCAGCTGTTGCAGCCTATCCGCATGATCGTTTGGGTCGTCCCATATTACATCGTCGATATCCTTGTCTATCTTCTACAGGCTTTCATCACCTGTGAGTTATAGTCCACTAAAGAATGCTGCGGGAATGTCGATTACTTCGTGGGAGTCGTCTTTATAACCTAAGGTCTCAGAATCGTTATTAATTAGGGTTATGAGAAGGTTCGGCAAGTTTAAAAAAAAGTAAACATTTTAGTATTCTTTTTGTTTTACTGCAAATTTTTACACAAAAACCAAAATTTAATTTTTATTATCTTTTAAATCAATGAAAAACAGAGTATTTCAATTCAAAACATAAATATTTAAATTGCACAACAAAATTGCAGAAGAAAAGTGTAAAAATCTTGTCCACGAAAATTATTAATAATCTTGTATATATAAATATTAATAATTTTGCCCATAAAAGTATTTTAAAACTTTTTCATAAAAATTATAAAAATTATGACCGCAAAAATATTAAAAATATATCATAAAAATCTGGGGTACAAAACTTTTTTTAAAATCAAGGAAAAACCTGATTTGTTTATAAAAATATTGAATATGCATATTTTATAAAATAATATTAAATTTACTCAAAAATTCAAGAAAATTTTAAAAATAATTTACTTCGAAATAACTTTAAAAAAAAAAACTTCATTACAACAAATCAGCTTTATAAAGAATTGAAAATGTAGTATTTAATATAAATGTTAATAAATTTATGTTAGAGAATCAAGAAAATTTATTAACATGCATTTTTGCACCATTTTTCAAACCTTTTGCACTTTACAAGTTAAAAGAAATTATCGTTCATGTAATTTAAATCCATCTTTTCAATAATTTTCACAGATCTGACAGATAAATATACATTCAACATATTCAAAGAACAAGATATTTTTGTACCATAACTTGTGTCAACTATTTAAAGATTTGGTACATTTTATTTCTTATTGGCATCGAGTTTATATATATATTTTTTTACTCTATTTAGTATTCCAACTTTTTGAGTATAGATTATATTTTTTTATTTCTTATTTGTATTTTAAAACAATAAAATAATTCTTACTTCCTAAAAAATTTACAATATACTATAAAATAAAATTGCTATATTTATTTTTATTAAATTAGTTTATATTTGTATAAAAAGCATAAAATGGATAATAAGTGTTTACAGAATGTAAAGAGGAAAATTTAGACTATTTCTGTTGTAGTAAAAACATAAAAAATAACTATTTTTGGCATTGTAAACTGTACAAAATAAAAACACACAATTGTTTTTAAAGAATGAGTAGTAAATTGGGAATACCAAAGAATTTAGTGAAATTATAAAAAAAGTTATGAAAGAAATTATAATAAAGACAGTACTCAAAAACATATTATGAAAAAAATAAAAATAACTTTTTTTAAATATAGAATAACAGTAATATATATATATATATATATATATATATATATATATATATANACATAAATAATTGAAAAAATTGATTGTTTATACGAAAAATAAGTTAAAAACCAGCAATCAATTATTATTTATTACTTAAAAATTTTGTAATTTCTTTAATAAAGACCCGATAGGAAATTAAAAATTAATAATTTGCAACAAAAATTTACTCCTTTAAAAATTAAAAATTTTCAATTTTTTTTTTATAGACAAGGAAAAATTGGCTATGAGTGATATGAAAATATGTAAGTGTAAAGAAATTTAACATAACAATTTTATAATGACGCTACTCCCCACCTGTGGGTCCTAGGGTCCGTAGTTAATGTTCGATGGCACAGACTATAAGGTGCCTTGAAGGTTGAGGGTATATCAAACATTTA
This sequence comes from Clitarchus hookeri, assembly GCA_002778355.1. Taxonomy (NCBI): domain Eukaryota; kingdom Metazoa; phylum Arthropoda; class Insecta; order Phasmatodea; family Phasmatidae; genus Clitarchus; species Clitarchus hookeri. Next base: position 113,917 of record NQII01001265.1, read on the forward strand.
CTTCATCATGTTTTGGGTTTTCAACAGGTTTATTTGACGGGACTGCATACACACATTCCCGGCACTGTTGTGGGAAGTACACATACTTTCTCAGCCCTGCGAGTTCTTGGCCTGAAGGGCTGATTACAATGTTCTAGCTACGTTTCCGATGGTGTGGGGGCATTAGGTGGCAGGAAATGTCCCTGAGTGGCGATGTTGTTCCTTAGCTGTACTTATTGTGGGGTAGTTGTTCCGGCAGTAGATGAGATCTGGTGAGTTGGATGGCCATGTTATAGGCCCTCGAACTAGTTGTAGTTGGCGTGCTGCTGTGTGCTGCACTCAACTGGCTTCTTCCCGATGTGGCGCTCCTCGATGGAGCTCACCACTCCTCCCTACCACGTCTCGGCGAGGTGACCCTTGGCAGACCCCCACCCCGGCTCTCGGCACAGGGTTTCACTTGACTACTTCCACTCGCTCAACATGGCGCTCCTTGTTGGACCTCACCACTCGACTCTGCCTTCTCGATGCGTAATTGTAACTGACTGGTGACTGGTGACTGACTGACTGGACTGACTGACTGACTCGCATCCCGTCGTGGTGATACTACTTGTACAGCGTAACTCTAGTAACTGTTTAACTGATTCTGCCCTGTGCCCCGCGGTGCAGGAAATTACTGGTTGTCTGTTTCAATATGGCTGACCCCTTAACACTGTCTCTGGTTGTCTCTGCCGGGCCCGAACCCTGTGGCTTCTTGGCATCCCGATGGACTTCCTCTCACATAACTGTGCGATTCAACTGACTGACTGACTGATGCGACGGACTCACTTGGCTGGGGTCCGATCTCCCCGGCCTCGGTTTCTCTTGGTGTGCGCTTCTAGCTGACTGGTTGACTGCGCAGACATAACTGATTCTCCCGGCGCAGAGTATCGCAGCCTCCGACTTCCCAGATATGACTGACCGACCCGATATCACTGACCCCTTCCTTGTCTCGAACAACGGCTTTTTAACTATCTGGGCGCCCTCCCTAGATTCCTACATGTGTCTACCTTGTTGGGGGAGGGAGGAGGAAGGAAGGCACAGTACAAATAATACTTCACACACATGCCATGGTTCTTGCTGATTGGGGGGGATGTGACCTGCCTTCTTAAAGCTTACCCTGTCAGCTCTCTTTTTGCGGCTCATGTCCAAGTTGCCCCGTGGTTTGCTAAGGGGGGAAGGAGGAGTGCTCGTGGCACCACTCCCAAGCTTGTCAGCCTTTTTCTCTGGTGTGAACATTTGCTAGGGGGTGGGGGAGGATGTCCCGCACTGCAGCGACACATGTAATGGCCTGCACGCGCTAACGACATCTGGCTTCTCCGCACGTGTGCATGTCTAAGGTGCTCGCAGGGGATTAAAATCACGGGGACGTCAGTGAGGTTTCTACTTTCCATATGTGTTACGCGTCAATACATATGATGATATAAATGATTATTGTAAAAAAAAGTATAAAGGTTATCCAAAATATTAAAAAAGAGAAATAATAAGATTTATTTTTAATGCTTTCATCGTAAGAAAACAATTGGGGTCCACAGATACTATTCCTTATAATTTAAATGTGATCTTTCAGTGAGTTGAGATCTTTAGCAAAAAATATAAAATGAATTTATTACATTAGATTGCTGAAAACCTTTTAAAAATATTAAGTAAAATGTTTAAAATGAAAAAAAAAATTATGCATTTTATAATAATATTTTCATACAAAAAAGACAACTTTTATTTTCCATTTTATAAGATAATGATGAACAGTTTAAAAATTAATAGTTTCAATATAAACTAACATAAATAAAATTAAACTAATATTAACAACCTTCGAATCAAGATTTCAAAATATATACATTAATGATTGAAACTTGAAATAATAAGTTTATTTAATTATTTACAACATGGTGTATTAGACTTATATTTAGAATATCATAAGAAACTTCATGAAGAGCATAAAGATTCCTTTGACAACGAACTGCATTTGTGCGCACAATCGTGTTTTCGGTGTACGATAATTAACAATATGTTGTTAACCTCTACGTCACTTAATAGTCTAAATGAAAGTTGTGCATTTTAGTATATTTTGGATTTATAAGTTGACTTCAGTGGTTGATAGAACATTAAAAATCAAGTTTGCTTGAACAATTCATGGAAGTGCCAAATAAAATAAGAAAACCCTATGTCCCTGGCGTGCAGCCTTACAAACTCGCTGAAGAATTATAACAAAAAATGTAAAAATTAATATTTTTCTGAACTGTGTGGATACTCCCAATTCATTCAAAAGTGCCTTTCATGGATTATGTCAATTCATGGTCCAGAAGAACTATGTAAAAAGAAACTCGTGTAATACTTAACTGCACTTCGTCATCACGACGAGAAGGAATCTCCAGCCGAGGCCAGGAAACTGGAGATCCTCGTTTGTTCTAAACGAGCAAATAGAAGTATCTTAGCTTAAACATAAGCCGAAGCGTGAAGTGAGAGCAATGAAAGCCGATAAGCTATACTGCAAGGAAACTCAAACTTGAATCATGAACCGGAAATTTAAAACCCCCTCAAACAATAAAATCGCGAAACACGAAACAATTAGTAGGCCTAATCTGCATACGATTAAGAAAACAACGAACACAGCAATCTAGAATACTGTAGTGTTCTGTACTCACCTCTTGGAGGATAGAGGGAAGACATTACTGTAGAATTCACATCAGTGACATGGGTCAGCCCCTCCCCCTCGCCCAGTGGAAGGATAGCATAGGTGTTTTATGAGTAGATCACATAAACCACATTCAAAAACAATTTAATGCTCATGATGGGATGGGCCGGCTCGACCCACCCTATCACACACACTAAGAAATTGTTCGCAAATATATGTACCGCACCTGTGTATACATATAGTGAGAAAGAGCGGGTGGTGAAGTTTTTTCTCATACATCCTACATTTGCTCAGGAAACAGTCGAATGCATAGTGAAATTACCAATTATGTCTTGTAATGGTACTAGGCATTTCTATATTAGCTGCTGATATATGGTAGTATTCCCATACAATGAATAGGTTAAACCTTCCATTACTGTTTAGGAAGTTTACTAAAAATAATTTTACAGTGCAGATAAATGCAGTCCCAGAAAGCGTTTATGGACGGGGAGTGGGGGGNTGTGGAAACTGCGTCTTTGGCCTTGAAACTCTCCGAAACACATCAGCCTCGTTTGCAAGTGTGTGGTGAAGTGAATGTGAAGATTTTCCTTCTCACTTCTCACTAAGATAGTTAAAGCGCCCTTGTTACGCTGTATATAATTTATCATGGAGGATTTTTGTTTGTAAGAGGAAATAGCGTTATTGTTGTGATACAAGTCGGTAATTTTAATTAAGTTCTTTGTAAAATGTGTGCGAATTTTTTCAACTGTGACCGTAGTTATACGATAGTTCATTTTCCAATTTTCCAAAACGTTCTAAAATTGGTTGAACGTAACTCATAAAACCACAAGTGTATATTTGATATTGTTAACAATGGTAGTCTTTCTCTCTCTTTTCTTAAAAAGCAGACACATTTGTTCAGATGTTGCTTTATTTGCCACATTTTCCGTTCTTGAAAATTTAATTTTTATAGACATATTTTATGTAGGTAAAACGAATTTCACATAGTTAATTTTGGTACTAAGAAATTAGAAAAGTGAAGTTGAGTGGTAGTAGAGTTTCAAGTTAGGAAGGAACTCAGAAACTGTGGCACTGATTATTATGATTTTTGTTTTGATACATGTAAATGGAAAGAAAATTTTATAAATTTTATATACTATTTTAATCAAACAATCTGCGTGCTTCTATATTACCTGCTACGTAATGTAACAAAACATATTTCAACACAAAGAAAATGTGTTTGAGTTCCAAACAACATATCAATGTTACATTGCTCACTTGCCTTATCAGTAAACAGTTTTTATTCCACAGAAGAGACTCAAAATAAAAAGTAAATAATCGCAGATATTTTTTTGTTTCGTACTTTTAGAATAAGCATGTTTCTCTAATTGTATACGTTCTACGTCGTAAGATCCTAAATTTTTTTTTTTCCTAAATGGTCAGTTGCCCAAATTACTCGTCTACATAACACATTTGCAAATGAATTATTTTAGAACGCTTTTGGCAAAAATTTTATGTGTTTCACATTCAGATAGTTTAATGTACAACAACATCAAGTCCAAGTATATATGTTAATTAGTTTTACATAAAAAAAAACATTTTACACGGAACCGTATACTTTTTCGTTTACAATTTCGTCTTAAATTAAGTATTGAATGTAATTAATTTGCTCTCATAAATATTTCTAAAATATAACTATTACTATCATGAGTTTTACCAGTAATTTTAAAAATTTTACTTCATATTCTTTTGCTCTGAACCCTCCATTTAATGTTTTTATTTTGAAATTGTTTTACCGAGTTATTTTTCAAATGTCCTACATGAAACGTTTGCTAACTTGTTAATTTATGAAAATTTCTAAAATAAAAAAAACTTTGAGAATTGTAACGAGCAATATTTTAATTTTTAAGGAGTTCCCACTTTCCGACTCCTGAAAGTGTTTCATATCATATTCAGTAAAATAGTGTTTAGTTGCAGAGGGTTTTGAATTTTGTTGGCAAATGGTTGTCAGCCTCCATATACTCATTGCACTGCGGACATAAATTTAATGGCCTTGCTGCCCAAAGAACTTGTACGGTTTACTTATTTATTCGGTGAACTATAAAAAAATTTTAGACAGTTTTTCCCTTCGCGTTTTGTTAAACGCGAAGGGAAAAACTGTCTAAAAATTTTTAAAGTAAAGATGTGTTTTTTTTTATTATATATTTTCTCTTTCCTTCTGTTTACAGGAATGAGACCTTGACTAGTGGGCTAATACTTTTCTTATTTCTGAATTATTAGTGCCTCTAGCAAATCCCTTTGAAAATTTTCAGAAACAAAATGATCCAGTGTTATTCTTACATTCTGCAGCTAAACACATCCGACCGGATATTAATTAATACGTAACTTGCCAGCCGCAGGTTAAAAATTGCGCCTTTAAATACTTAACTGAAGAACTTTAAATGTTCTTTGGTTTGTGCAAAATTCTTACATATGATTAAATCGGATTTATGATAAAGAAGACATTGAATTATTTTGAGTCAATTTCACGTCCATGTAGGAAAATATTTTTTGACTCTCACGAAAAATTTTGTTTGTAAAACTGCTGAGATAACATGCTATAAATCTCACGTCTTCGGTGCATAAAGGCTTTGCCGGTTTTATGTGAAAATCTATTTGTGTTTTAAGTACTAATTATAGTCCGTACCACACAAAGACTGCTTCAGTATTCTCAAGGCGAAAAATATACGTGTGCTGATGCGTTCAATGAATGATGTGGAAAATGCTCTTGAACGCAAACTGCTGCTTGTTAAGGTTGCAGTCTACCTAGGTCACTAAATGGCGCGCAGAACTTCAGCAGGAAACATTTTATTGAAAACTATTCGGCGTGCCTAAAGGATGTCTGCCTGCGAATAGCATTTGAGAAACTCTCAAGTATGTGTATTCAGTTTTAAGTTCCTCCAGGTGAGTAAAGAGATTTGTGCGACTCTTAGCATCGTGGTCTTGAGAGCCAATGAGAGTGAAACGAGGTGAGCAGAGCTGGAATGTATGGGCGGGGGAATCGGGAAATCCCCGAGAAAACCCACCGACCAACGGCATCGTTCGGCACGATTCCCACATGCAAAATTCCGGAGGCGGCCCCCCTGGGAATTGAACCCAATTTGCCTTAGTGGGAGGCGAGTAGTCTAACCACTACACCACCGTGACTCCCATGATTTTATTTGGGTGGAAATTACTCAAACGGGTGTATTTGGTAAAATATGTATGTATGAACATTATGGTGCATCATTTTCAAACTTCTATAGGAACGTACATTACACTATTATGATGCAGTATTTTGGCCGGTGAACACAACATTAGCGCGTGTTACCGATAAAAAGACCATACCAGTACAGTACGTTACACGTAGAAGCGATGAGACAATGTATGCGTGAGCCTGAGTCGCCCTTATCGCTTCAGCACTTCTACGACTCAGACACGCAAAATACCTTCAGCCACGCAGTAACCTTAAGTTTTGGGTGCAAAAAATTTTCCCAATTTTTTTCACTTAATAAGCTTTACTAGAATGAAGTTTCACAATGTAATACTAATAATTAATATTAGAAGGAAAGCTTACCATCTCATTAAAAGAAAAATAAGTAATTCTTTAAAACTGCCTTTACGAATCTACATAACTAGTCAATTTATTGTCAGTTGCTTAACTGTCATTTATAATTATATGTACAAGATAACACGTGAAAAAAATAACCATTGTACGAAGCATTTACGTTCCACAAAATTATTCCAGCACGCGTAGTGACAGAAATAAAATTTTATGAACATCTTTGGATCATCTGTTTGTCTTATGCATGAAACAATACAATTATCCTGTAATATTTTGTGTCTGAAAGTTTTCAGAGCATTATTATCGGCATGCCTACAACTTTTCAAAGTTATTACTAAATATAAAAATAAATGTATTTGCCTTTAAATATTGTTAGTTATTGTTTTGTAGTCGTTATGTACTATTTTCACGCAAAAGTGTAGACATTAGCCTTTTAACTAAGTGTATTCTAGAAATGCCGCGAAATAGTGTCAGAAAAGCTGGTAAATGTATTATGTGGGTAGTGAAGTTTAATTCATTTTGTACATATTTTATGCCAATTTTCAACTTATTGGCAACATTTAAAAACCGTTTCAGTATCTTTCGCAATCTGTGAATTCTTGGCCCCCTCTGAACCTAGAGCCTGGCTACACCACTGATTCACATAACAAACTAAAATCTGGTAAATCACTAACTATTTCTTTCACTACATCATACAAATCGTCTATAATTACGTGACGTGATATCAAAATAAAAAAATAGCAAGGAAGTTATGTTACTGCAAAAATCTCCCCGGACACGGAAGCACACAACGAACGCGTCATGCCTGCCAAGTCGTTACAAAGAGTGCTCTGAAAAGGCGGTTACTAACGGCGGATGAATATGCAAATTGGCGCCCGTTGCCAGGTACGGCGAACGAAAAATTAGTCCACACCTCGCTCCTACAGTGTACTGGAGGAACCAAAAGAGAACACGGCGATAAAAAGAGATTACTACAGCCTGGCAACTACTTAAACCCACACGCAGCGATTAGGTCTACCGATGAACTCAATGTACACTGAGAGAGGACAGCGTCCTTGCGGAAATGCCTGCACAGCTCTGCACATCCGGTAAAACAGTACATGTCAGCGAGCTACCGGCAGGCCTCCAGCCAAGCTGCGAAGCAAAGTTAACACAATAGTAACTTCCAACACATTAATTCACAATTGAAATTAATTTAGAAATAACACATTCGCCCTAAAATCGAAATTAAAACACAGTGACTCTAACCAAATAAAAATACAGAAACGATTAATAATGCCAAAAAAACTAAAATATACGAAGTTTGGTAAAATCTAAAAAATTATGTGGTCAAAATTTTGGAAAAATATTGCAATGGTACGAATCGAAAACTAACATTATCTTAAAAAAATTACAAATTTTAAGATTAAAAATTTATTAAACGTAAGTAAAACGCAAATAATTATTTTTGTAATCTAAAAAAAAAAAAAATCATGAATATATCCCTGAAGAAATCCATACTCCCAACAATCATAGGAATCTAAAATATAGATATCTTACTTAATATCTAAGAAATTCCTCGAGCTTAAATTATCCATATTAATTTTTATAACAATTTTAAAATTAACATTATTTAATCATCTATAAATGTTACACATTTTATACACTTATAATAATTATCCCATAGTTCTAAAGGTTCAACAACCTTTTTAATAGAGTAAAAAAATGTTTATTGTTAAACAAATCAAAATCGTGTTTTTAATTAAATTCATTAAATATTATACACCATTTATCTATATATATAAACCAAAGTCGGGTTAGTTACATCATTTATAACTCGAGAACGGCTCGACCGATTTCAATGATTTTTGATTTTTCGGATTTGTCTGTGCCCGAAATAACATATAGGCTATTTAAACATCGCAAAAATTAACGGAAAAAATATTTATAACGTAAATTAATTTTCTCATACATTTCATGTGGATGACTTTTTTGACATGACATTAACTGAAGTTCAAGTATTGTCTCTAAAATAAATAAGGAATGCTAACATGAAAAAACATCTATTTATATCTATAAAACAGTGTCGGTATAGGTACACCATTTATAACTCGAGAACGGCTGGACTCGGAGATGCCATACTATTACACTTGGAACGCTTCATCGAACAAATTTAAACGTCGGAAGCAAGGCGATGCGGTTCCTGGTCATCCGGATGTGCGTTCTACTGATGCTCTTGGTCGTATTTACACAGTTCATCCGAAGAATGATGAATGCTTTTATTTGCGGTTGTTGCTGGTGAATGTTAGTAGGCCAACATCATTTGAATCACTACGAACTGTTAATGGTATAGTGTGCCAAACATTTCGTGCTCCATGTCAAAAGCTCAATTTGCTTGAAAACGATACTCATTGGGACACGACAATCGCTGAAGCAATTATTTCTGCAACTCCAAGTCAGATAAGCACATTATTTGCTATCATCATTTCGACATGCTTCCCATCGAATCCACGTGACCTGTGAAACAAATACAAAGATGACATGTCAGAAGACATTTTACATAGAATTCGTGTCCGTTCAAGAAATCCTGATCTTGAGGTGAATGATGAGATGCATAACCAGGCTTTGCTCTTGATCGAAGACATGTGTTAGCTCATGTGTAGCAATGTGTCAGTCAGGTTAGGAATGCCAGCGCCAGATCGAGGAATGAATGACGCATTTAATAGAGAATTAGAACGAGAACGTGAACATGATCGACATGAATTAGACCAATCAGTTCAAACGAATGTGCCCCTGTTGAACCCCCAGCAGAAGGAAGTGTATGATACATTAATCAAGGCAATTGATGAGGGAAATGGTGGCGTATTTTTCCTGGATGCCCCCGGTGGAACTGAGAAGACATTCCTCATGTCATTGATTTTGGCCACTGTTCGAGCGAGATCCGACATTGCGGTAGCAGTTGATTCTTCTGGAATAGCGGCCACATTGTTAGATGGATGCCGTACGGCTCATTCAGCGTTTAAACTGACGTTAAACCTTCAAACTACTTAACAACCGACATGTAACATTGCGAAACGCTCCGCAATGGCCAAGGTTTTAGTAGCATCTAAAATCATCATCTGGGACGATTGCACAATGACGCACATACGTGCGTTAGAAGCACTTGACCGAACATTGAAAGATCTGCGCAATGACTCGAGATGTTTTGGAGGCGCAATGATTTTACTGTCTGGCGACTTCCGCCAAACACTGCCAGTCATTCCAAGATCCACTGCTGCCGATGAAATAAACGCTTGCCTCAAATCGTCAAATCTGTGGCGCTATGTGAAGAAACTTCAGCTGGCAGCAAACATGAGAGTTGCATTGCTGAACGATCCATCTGCTGGAGATTTCTCCAAGCAATTGCTGACTATCGGTAATGGCCGTGTTCCTTTCGATGAATCGAGCGGATTGATTTCATTTCCTCCGAATTTTTGCAATTTCATCTCATCGAAAGACGAGCTCATCAAGAAAGTGTTCCCGAACATCATTGCTAATCACAAAAATAACAAATGGTTGAGTGAGAGAGCTATTTTGGCGGCTAAGAACAAAGATGTGGATGACTTAAATATAGTAATTCAGAATCAAATCGTTGGTAATCTGCATTCATTTAAATCTATTGACTGTGTAATAAACGAAGACGAAGCCACCAACTATCCAACTGAATTTTTAAACTCCTTGGATGTGCCTGGCTTACCACCGCACAATTTACAACTGAAGGTTGACTCCGTAGTAATAATGCTTCAAAATCTAAACCAACCAAAACTATGCAATGGAACGCGTTTGGTGATAAGAAAACTGATGACCAATGTGATTCACGTGACGATACTCAAAGGAAAATTCAAAGATGAGGAAGTTCTCATTCCGAGGATTGCTATGATCCCAACCGATATGCTCTTTGAGTTTAAACGACTTCAATTTCCGATTCGTCTTGCATTCGCCATGACGATTAACAAATCTCAAGGCCAATCCTTGAGTGTTTGTGGTCTGAATCTAGAAAATGCATGTTTTTCTCATGGTCAATTATACGTGGCATGTTCACGCGTCAGCAAACCATGGGTTTATTTGTTCTTGCGCCTGATAACAAAACAAAAAATGTCGTATATCACAAGGTGCTTCACTGAAGAAAATTAACGCGAGTACAACCCATGCAGCAAAATACAGCTGACATGCCATTGAAATACTTTATTTTTCTACTTTTATTGATTTTTTATTTTCTTTATATATTATCCTAATAAAAATATTGAACTTAATACATTTTTAGTATTAATTTTATTTTGCCTTAATAAAATCCTAAATAAAGTTAAACTAAAGGTTAACACGACATTCATTGACTGTTAGGCAGTACGAAGTCCGCCGAGTCAGCTAGTTCTTTATAAAATAATCAAATTACACGTGCATTCAACATAGTAAAGAAACACGGAAATCACAAGATAAAAATGTAATAACAACATTGACAAATGAAGGGAAGGTTGTCTGTGGAGTAGTGTAGCCAACCTTTAAACATAATAGTGTGATTTTAATTTCTTACTTAGTCTATTCTGCTTCTCTGAAATACTTATTAATTCAGAGGTGTGCACAATCGATTGAGAGAGTCTGTTTTAGGTAAAATTTATGCGAGAGTGTGAAGGATGTAGCACCATGGTAGGATCTGAATTATTATTCCTTACTCAGATCGATTACAAAATCGGCTGATTCCCATAAGATGAACGAATGAACTGGGAAAATTTTTTCAGGAATGTTTCGCAACTGGTTGGTTGCTCTGGCAATTCGTATTAGGCGACTTTTTCGAGATTGGTTGTAATCGATTGTTGGTACAGATGGGTGGTATGGTGGGTTGGTCTTGTCCACTGTTCTAGCCATTTTTGCGTTAATTGGTCTTGGAAAGAGCCAGTCTTGGGTAGAGTTACGATTCTTCAGGATTCGGTTCACGTTTCGTTTAGGAAAGGGGGAAGGGTGTAGAATCGTCAGGTTGGTTGATGGCGAGGGTGAATGGCGAAGCGACGAACTATTGCGAGTGGTTGTGCTCAGGTGGGTATAGGTTGATTGAATGTTAGTTGGAAAGTGTGGATGTTGATGGTGGCTGAGCTATAGTAAGTAAATGGCAAGGGAAGTGGAGTGTCGAAAGGTGTGTTGGTGGAAGGGGGGTATCTGTGCTACATAAAGTCAATAATTCGCTTTGGGAATTGTAAGATTGATCGTCTATATAGCTAATGAAATATAAATGTGGGGGTTCAGTCGTCTGCTGTTTGTCGTACCAGGGAGTAGCTGCACTCTGCCATCATAACGAGTGTCAAACTTCTAGGGTCAAGCACATCCAACTTGTTTTTTCGCATTTTGTATGTATTTTTTTCATAGATGTTCTGTTAAATTTGTTTAATTTTTCACAATTTTATTGATTTTCTGAGTTCAGGGTCATTTGGTTTAATTTTATAGTTTCCATCATTTAACATGGTTGTCGGAATCAGTAACGTATTTTGGTCGTCAATTTTTACAAATGTATCTTCGATTTTTTACAATTTGTTCTCAATTTTTAGAGTTCAAGGTCAGTGGGGTCAAGTTTAAAGTCACCAACTTTCATCATGGTGTGTCGGAGTCAGTAATGTCAATCTTCTTCGATTTTTATGGATTTTTTCGAGTTTTTACCATTTTTTCTAATTGATCTGTTTTTAAGGACATTAGGGTTAAGGTCAATGCCACTGGCATCCAACATGGGTGTCGGAGTCAGTGGCGTAATGTTCCTAAACATTTTTTCGTGTCTTTCTATTTTTTACCATTTTTTCTCTTTTTTTCGCGTTCAATTTCATTGGGAAAGGTCAAAGTCACCAACATCCAACATGGGTGTCGGAGTCAGTGATGTTATATGTTCCAAAACTGTTATTAGTTTCTTTCTATTTTTTGTCGATTTTTTATGATTCGGTGGGTGGTGGTGAGGAATGGGTGTGTTGGTTAGGGAGGTGCGGTGAGTGGAAGGGGAGTGTAAGGTAACATTATATATTTCACGATTTTTAGAAATAAGTTTTCGATTTTTTGCATTTATTCTTGAATTTTTATAATTGTGTTTTTGGGGACGGCAAAGGGTTGGTGGTTGTTAGAGTTGAGGGGGGAATTGATTAGGGTGGCAAGGCGGGTATGAGATAATCGTTATATGTTCCTCGTTTTTTAGTATCAATTCTCCAATATTTTGCGATTTTTCTCGATTTTTAATTATTGGGTGATGGTATAGAGAGAATAGGGGGTGAAGTGAGGGTGGGGGAGCGAGTGTGAGGTTAATGTTCTATGTTTCTCGATTTTTAAAAAAAATTAAATTTTTTGCAATTTTTATAATAATTACTCTGTGATGGGGGGGGGATGAAGAGGGTGGTGTTAAGAAGGGTTTGGAAATGGAGAGAGGGGATGGAATGGGGTGTGAACTTGGTTTGTGCAGGATGCAGTCGGGGAGGGAGCCATGCCCACGATCCTCCCTGGTCTGCTGGGCTTGGCTTGGATTCGCGAATCCTCCTCTACTACTCTAAGGATTAAGTGACTTATTCCGCTAAGAGTCTGTAATCCTCTTGCTCGCCTGAGGATGTTTCAACTCTTGCTTTAAAAGCTTCGGATCCGGTTTCCTCATTTTTCAATTTTTTTGGAAATATTTAGGTTAAATAAAAAAAACATTTCTAAGTAAAATAATTAATTTCGGAAGTGATTTCTGGGGTTAAACAGGCAATTATGTCGATAAGATAGCTGTCCCATCGGCGATATCATCGCAGGCGAGTAATCCTAAATCATGTACCTTGATACCTATGGTCGAAGGATCCAAACCCTAATACTCACCTTCGCGACAGAGTCGGGAACACCAGAAGGAGTTTATCCACACTGCAACGAGATGGCACACGAAGGTTGGGATCGAAGTTCCTTGGTTATAAAGAAGATCTCTCCAGGAAAACCAGAGACAAATTAAAACTTGAGTTTGTGTCGTTCTAGTCTAACATTTACAAAAAAATTTATTTTGCATGTTAATTTTAATTATTAAAGATCAGTAGTGTTAGGATCGAATATAACCTTCAACATTGCCCTTATATTTTGTTACAGTATTGGTTATATGCTTTACTTTCCTTTTAGTAAAAATAAACTGGAATGACTAATTTCTTTAATATAAACAGCATTAACATGAATGACTGGGCAAAAAAAACAAAGGAAAAGTTATTTTAGTTGATAAAACTTTTTGATATTTATTGCCCAACATAAAATAGGAGTTTGCACAAACACAAAATGAGAAATGTGATTTAATTTCTCGTAATATATTATATAGCACCTTAAAAAATATTAGAGTACCATTGAAAAATTTGAGATAGGTACGAAATTCGTTAGTATTAATTTTGTAGCAACCTTAGTTTTTTATTAAAAAAATAAGGAAGGCTTTAAATTATCGTTAAAGGTTGTAGAACGATATCCAGACATGCGTGCGATGTAGCATTGCCAAAAATCCATCAGGGAAATTAAGAACCAAATTAAGTTGAAGCTTTCATGAAATCTTTATGATGCGGCGGAGGGGTAATCACGAATGTGCCACGACGAGAACGCCTTCCCGAGATACAGGCACACCACACCTCTCAGCTAACTTCGGAGCATCTCAAATATAGGCAACTAACTTAGGTCACGTGGGGTCCCCGACTGGAACCGCTACACAAATATTAAGTACAAGATTAACAAAACCCGAACAAAAAAATATCACAAACAAGTGCGAAGAGAAATTAGCTTTGGCGAAACACTTGCCAAAATGAAGGATAAACTATTTAATCTTGCTATAAAAAATGCTATAGAATTATAGTAAACCCAAAGCGACTACATGCATCAAGAAAATGGCAGGAAATAGGGACGATAGAATGAAAGATGACAGCATTTATATATCGCAGCCTGCACTGGGTGTTCGTTTCATACGACCTTTATATATATCGAAGTGACTGGAAAGAAATTATAGCCAATACAGTTGACAAAAAGGATCAGAAATGCTTTTACAATAATAAAATCTAGTTGTGAAATTTCATGAACTTATTAAAATAATATCTAAAATTTGAAGTACATTGTGAAAAAAAAAATTCTTGAAATGTGACAATGCCAACATGACACATGCAAAACATATAATTTTAACTGAATATTAATTAGACAACAATGGTACACATCATATTATAATATATAACACACACATTAATATACACTGAAGAGCCAAAAAAAACTAGTACAACTGCCTAATATCGTGTAGGTCCCCCACGAGCACGCAGAAGTGCCGCAAGACGATGTGGCATGGACTCGACAAAGGTCTGAAGGTATGCAGGAGGCATTTCGCACCATGAATCCTGCAGGGCAGTCCACAAATCCATAGGAGTGCGAGGCGGAAGAGATCTCTTCTGAACAACACATTGCAAGGCATCCCAGATATGCTCAATAATGTTCATGTCTGGTGATTGAGGTGGCCAATGGAAGTGTCTAAAGTCCAAAGAGTGTTCCTGGAGCCACTTGGTAACAACTCTCAACGTGTGGGGTGTTGCATTGTCCTGCTGGAATTTTACACGTCCGTCGGAATGCACAATATACATTAATGGGTGCAGGTGATCGGACAGGATGCTTATGTATCCGTCACCTGTCAGAGTGTATCTAGACGTATCAGGGGTCCCTTTTCACGCCAACTGCGCACGCCCCATACCATGACAGAGCCTCCACCAGCTTGAACAGTCCCCTGTTGACATGTAGGGTCCATGGATTCATGAGGACGTCTCCATACCCGTACACGTCCATCCACCCGATACAATTGGAAATGAGACTCGTCAGACCAGGCAATGTGTTTCCAGTCATCAACAGTCCAATGGCGGTGTTGGCGGGCCCAGACGAGGCGTAAAGCTTTGTGTCATGCAGTCAACAACGGTACACGAGTGGGCCTTCGGCTCCGAAAGCCCATATTAATGACGGTCCTTTGAATAGTTCACACGCAGGCACTTGTTGATGCCTCAGCATTGAAATCTGTGTCAATTTGAGAAAGGGTTGCACGTCTGTCACGTTTAATGATTCTCGTCAGTCATCGTTTGCCCGTTCGTTCACGATCTTTTTCCAGTGGCAGCGATGTCGAAGATTTGATGTTTTACCGGATTCCCGATATTCACAGTACACTCGTGAAATGGTCATACGCGAAAATCCAAATTGTGTTGCAACCTCGGAGATGCTATGTCCCATCTCTCGTGCGTCGACTATAACACCACATTCAAACTCACTTAAATCTTGATAACCTGCCATTGTAGAAACAGTAACCGATGTAGCAACTTTGCCAGACACTTGTTGTCTTATATATGCGCTGCCGACCGCATCGCATTACTCTGATGGGTTCCATGCCTTTGTTATTTGCATACACGTGCTTATACCAGTTTTTTTTTGGCTCTCCAGTGTACATGTCCCTGTGAACTGTCATGATCGTCTGGAGAAACTGTAGTGGAGGATAAAAATAAGTAGGATGAACTACTTCCCCCTACATCAGCCGACCACCGAACTACTCGCGAGTGTGTAGCGACCTGCAATGCGATAGAGGTGCAAACTGGAATCGAACTCAGGCTGGACGACCTCAGAGCGCAGGTATAGCCAGCTCAACAACAGTGCCCCGAAACACAATGCAGGCTGACAGAACATCATCACACTGAGGGGAATGGTGGCGAGTGGAAACGATGTGCCTAAAAATCTGTCTCCACTGACCAGAAGCGCTGTTGGGCCTTTTCGTACCAAAGGATGCACAGCTGCTTGTGTTAAATCGTTTGCATGCCAGCCAGTTTGCTGGCCACCCAGGAGCACTGCAGACAGCGATGAACATGAAGGCACACTTCCACTGGCCAGGAGCCACCCTTTATGCCCAATGTATATGCGCGAGTGTATACTATGTAGTCACTTCAAAAGCTACTGTACTGACAGCATGATGCAACAACAGCCATGGGAAACAACTAAGCTTTTCGAGACCACCTTGCTTGATCTGATTGGGCCCTGTCCGCAGACAACAGCCGGCAAGTGCTTAATACTACTAGTGAGTAAGATTTTCAAAGTGGACAGAGGCGTACCCAGTCTCGAGTGCACGAGTTTGCAACATAGTCTGTGTACAGGTGACCGAGTGCTGAGTCTGCTAGGTTATTATAGGGTTCTCCTCGTAGACAATGGCACACATATCACAGGCAGACAGTGGCGTGAACAGTGTACTAAGTGGGGAGTGGTACACCACATTATGTCTGTCTACCACACATGGACTGACCTGACTGGCCATCTAAATCAATACCTCAAGATTCAGTTGCCCCTGTAGTTTGGCAAAAAGGTTAAAACCATGCTACCTTGGCCGAACATCTGCCAGCAGCACTATGCACCACAAGAAAGCACATTAAACTCACCACAGACAAGTCACCAGCACCTGATGGAGTGATAGGGAAATTTGGAGGACTGCAGGGACAAGCCATCACCGATGGGGAGGGCATTTGATGTGAACCACACGTTCCCAAGTGCTTTTGTGACAATGTGTGTCACCGAAATCTACAACTCAACCTGTCCGAAACCGTGCCAAGTCGAACACTCAATCAAGAGCACGATAGTAAGTGCCAGCGAGGACAGAAAACACTTGCCTCGTCGTCATGGACTATGCGAATCAAATGACCGCCTTGCTTTATTTGCCTCAAGAGGTAACACTTGGGGCCGAATAACAAGCGGTCCAGCAGGGTGTCCCCCCGAATGCAATAGCCATCAGGCACACCATCCATTGGAGGGAACGTCAGGGCAGCTCACGACGCGCTGCCTGGCAGCTCTCCCGAAAATGCAACATCCCCTAGGCTTCTGTCCTAGGGCAAGTGTTACAGTACCTCAAAGACTTGCAAATATGTGAAATAAAATAAAGTGTAGTCTGAAAGGGCTCCGATTCCAGTATAAAGTAATTTTACAGTTTTATTTTATATTAAATAGCAATTCGAGAGTAGCTATTCACACCCCTCTCGGGAGGATGGACTCGTCCAACCCCTGGAGTTGGGACACTTAGACTCGCCCATCGGCGAGATTATCCAAACGAGAAAGAGCCGAGTTCTATTATATATTTCCATTAAATTTGTAATGCTTCTAATTAGTGACCAAGTGACTATTTGTATTTATTATTTAGCAGACTACCTAACTGGCCTTATTTTCATTTTTTTAATGTTTTAGTGCAGTGGCATACCTGCTGATGTCATAAAGTCAAGCATAATCAACACTTAATTATGGTCTGTATGTCATCAATGTCAATATTTGCTGTGCAAGAATATTTTTTGTGTTTTTGTTTAATCTTAAGAGTGCTCTATGTAATTTTTGTGTATTTTGGCAACGACTTCGACGTCTTGTGGAAGCCGACGCCATTACGCTAGTCAGACTTCAACACTCGGCCCGGCCGCAGAGTTAGTGTATCGCCCATACATTGTAGGCCTAACTTATCTTCACTGCCATATACATGTAATATTACAGAACATTTCGCCTTATTAGTGTCGAGGGGTGGACCATCTGCCTCCCTGTGATTTTATCCAGGGCGTAGCGCGTCGCACACACAAATTCGTTGTTCGTGGCTCGCACCTGTTTCATCTGTTTCTGTTATCGGCAGACCGATTGCTGAACCTACGTAATGCGTGTTTTTAATTTGTAAGACCATGTGTATGTAACAGAGGAGAATGAGTAACCAATTCTATCCCATAATTGTGTTTATTTTTATTTTTATTTTTATTGTTAGCACAACCTTCCTGGGTTCTTAGGATGCAGTACAGTGAGTATTTTAATCACATCGTTTGAAAACGCTATCAGTCCCGCATATATACACTGGAGAGCCAAAAAAAACTGGTATAGACGTGCGTATGCAAATAAAAGAGGTATGGAACCAATCAGAGCAACGCGATGCGGTCGGCAGCGCCTATATAAGACAACAAGCGTCTGGAAAAGTTGCTACCAATCGGAGAGCGAGGCACTCCCTATAAAATTCTCCGCGCCCCACCAAAACACGCAGTCGGCGATCAGCAGCAGAGATGACAACAACTCCAGAGCGCGACTACAAGACACAGAGAAGGCAACAGCTGCAGCTCCAGAGCGTCTCTACAAGACCCGGCAGAACTTCTAGACAGCGGCATCCCCAAGTAGTTCTTATTAGAGCTACTCGTGCATATAAAAGGTTAACTAGTGTGGGTAGCTCTTGTTAGAGCTACGACGTGGCCCAGGATTAACGACTCAGCGCGACGCACCCAGATCTCGACCTCGCAGAAGGGAACGCCGGAGCAGAGCATGCTTGCCGACTGCAACCAAACCAAAATAAGCTAAGCACCCCACACACACCACACAGTAGCAGCACACATGACGACAGAACAGTACATTATTTCAGGGGCCAAATGTGCGGGATCTCGAGCAAGGAGGACTGCCCCAACTCCACTCGAGGTCCAGGCCAAGGGCACACGCACTGGTCCAGGGGATAGTGCGGGAAAGGGCGTAGTAGTAGTTAAATTTAATTCAAATTATACACATAGGTTATTAATATAAAAAATATTAAAATATTAAAAAAACAAAAAAACTCATGAAAATATTTTACTAAAATATTTTTAATATGAAAAAAAAAAACCCAAAATACAAAACTATATACTCCAATTAACGCACAGACTTGATAGTTTGTTTCAGGTCGGGAAGAAGAAAAATTGGACCTCAGGAAGGGGGGGCTCTACTGATACAGGAATCTGTATAGACTCTGGTGCCAGTGTCCTCCCCAACTGCAAATTACTAACACTGGTATTTTTCTCCTCAATGTCACAAACGCGGAAACGAGAACTCGTACCCCGATGGAGACCTGTATAGGACACATCGGAAGACTAGGGACTCACCGACACAATATATGCGAAATTACCTAGCACACTTGCAAACATCACTTCAACATGCTAGACATGCTACACGACACAACAATCACTACAGCCGGGAGGCTGGAGGGGAGCTTCACTCCCCCACCGAAATCCACGAACACGTAAATTTACTTAAAGTAGGCAGCACAATGTAACAGCCTAAATACGGGTCCGGTACCCAACAACCCACATGCACACTGCTCCCCGCCGCCGACCCAATGATTTGGATATGTGTCGGGGTGCATTTGTTTGACAAACATCCTGTGAGTTATGGGAGTCTAGGCTCCCGGTCTCACGACATACAGGCCATTCGGTGGCATATGAGGGTTCGGCGGCAGCAAAGTTGCTAGATCAGTTACTGCTGCTACAATGGCAGGTTATCAAGATATAAGTGAGTTTGAACGAGGTGTTATAGTCGGCGCACGAGAGATGGGACATAGCATCTCCAAGGTAGCGATATAATTTGGATTTTCGCGTACGACCATTTCACGAGTGTACCGTGAATATCGGGAATCCAGTAAAACATCAAATCTTCGACATCGCTGCAGCCGGAAAAAGATCGCAAACGAACGGGACAAACGACGACTGACGAGAATCATTAAACGTGACCAAAAATGCAACCCTTTCTCAAATTGGCGCAGATTTCAATGTCTCCTGCATACCTTCATACATTAGTCGAGTCCATACCACGTCGTCTTGCGGAACTTCAGCGTACTCGCGGGGGCCCTACACGATATTAGGCAGGTGTACCAGTTTTTTTGGCTCTTCAGTATATATATATATATATATATATATATATATATATATATATATCGTTCGAAAGTCAGGTGGCATGATATTCAACCAGTACAGGTAGGCATTTGTGGATTACCTGCTCCTTCTACGTCTGCAAGCACCAAGGGAACTAATGAGCACTCCAGGTACCCACGGGCCTTTGACCGAATGACCCTCAACTAACCCACGTTCTGAGTTATGGCACCGGGCAATATTATATCACCCTCTTAAAAAAAATCAAGGAAATGTCGGGAGAATCGCCTTATCCCTGGAACCCCCTCGCACCAGTATAATATTATATAAGTAAAATTTGCAGTTTGAGGCGATTAAAAAAAATTGCGCGTCTGCAAAAATTTAAATTGTTGTTTCCTAAGCTAACCGAGCAACTAAAACAATTCAGGTTTTTAGACATAATCTGCGGTGTTTTTGCAAAATGTGGTGTATATAGAATTTTGTTTTCATATGGATATGTACTGCATAACCTTAAAAGTTTTATAGTGTTTTGTGATATAAAACAGTAGCGAGATCAGGAGGAATTTGTGATTTCACCGATTGGGATTATCACATCTTCGTTGATATTTTCTTTGTTCTGCAGTGTTATAACTAAAATAAATTGAGATAATGACAAATGCAAAGCCCCTACAGAAAATCAGCGTAAATTTCTCTGTCGCCATTTTACAAGTACAGAAAAATTCAGATTTGATTATTACACAATGTAATGCTTTGCGCTTCAAGTGTACATGCCAGTCATTGACGTATAACACAGTTTTCATGTGAAAATTAAAATTTTACATGGATAATTTAAATTTTATCGTTAAAGATTTAAAAACGTTTTGACATATTGAAAATTATTCCTTTGTCCTGACCAGGAAAATGGCATTTTGGTGGAAGTGCTTAAAACCCATAGTTTCTGGACAGCTATGTCCTTCGCTCCACTGTTTTAATGACTCATTGTTGATTTTTGTTGTGATTATTATTATTCTATTTCTTAATTGTTTGTGGGATTAACACTTATGTGACACTACCAAATGGCATTTAAATTGTTAAGTAATTGCATAAATGTCTTAATTTATATTAAAATTTTGGGGAGGAAAATATTTTTATTTTGGCAAAAATCCAGAGCATTTTCAAAGCCAATGGCTTAAGGCATGGGTACCTTGTTTTAACCAATTATGTATTACTTTTTTCCTTTCAAAATAGATGACATAAAATTAATTACTGTAAAAGTTTTCTTAATTTGTTCACGCCTGGCCGAAGTATTCATAAACTCTCCTGGCCCTTCGCTGGACCGCTTCGAGGTGGTATGGAGATTTTAACCTAGCCTCTAACCGGTGTAAAGCGTAAATTAAGCCTGCAGTTGTGTCAGCGGATAATGTCGGATAACCAAACTGTAGTGGGTGTAGGGCGTTACGAAGCCTGCCTGGATGAGGCTGTAATGAGGCCGGTAACTAGCCTGTAATGCGTGTAAAGGTTTGTAAGATATAAATGTCGCTTAACTTCAGGAAAATGTATTCCTTCTCTGGGCCCGCACCTCACAATATGGCCGCTTAGCTTGCTTTACACGGAGATTTGATTTATCTATCTTTGTGGAAAGGGGGTGTTTTCTTCCTCTGTCTCGATTCTCGGCGCACCTTTTGGTTTGCTTGAGGCCTGATATGAGTTTTTTTGACTAGGGTTAACATGCTCCATCCCACGCTCGCGATCACTGCATGGTGGTGCCGCTATTGGGGATGGAATAAAATAAATGTTCGATAACGTGTCGGGGCTATTGTCGGCCCTAATATGCGAGATTTGCAGAATCAATACTGCGGAAAAGGGTAATGATGCGCCTTGGTTTTTCTTTCATATAGTTTCTCCTAATCCCGGGGATCTTACTGCCACCTCATGACATCGCTGGATAAAACCGTACTTCGGAGGTTAGAACCCATGGGAAACTCTTGGTTGGTCTCCATGACAGTTTTTTTTAATGCGGTAACTGACTCCGAAGCTGTACTTAAATCAGTGGCAATCTTGATTATTTGGCCTGGTGATGGGCTGGTCGACTCATTGACAGTCAGACCTTTTGTATTCCAAATGCTGAATTTCGTTGTGAATAAACTGAAACTGTATGAAAATGAACTAGACCAGAGCCGCTGGCTTATATTAGGTGACCTTGGGTGTCTGGCCGGGACCAATTGTCGAAGGCGCACCTGCGCGTGTTTGGGACACCTACAAGTGTCCTGAAAAGTAAGGAGTGCCGCGGTGAACACAGTGTTAACTGCTGAGATTCCCTTTGACTGAGATGTTGTTGGGGAGCTGACCTACAACCGAGCCTCCGTCGATCCTCTAGCCCCAGGCGCAAGGTGTGATAGAGTCGTGGGTGTAGTGGATGAAAATCCGCTACAATGGTCGATAGTTTAGTTCTCGAACTGATATCACACGGGCAAAAAGAATGAATATTGTCAATGTATACTAAAAACCTTGAAGGTTGGTAGCATAAAACATAAAAAAGTATTATTCTATTGTGTTAACAACCTATGATTCAGAAATGACTGTTATGTTAATACTAATTACCGATCATTGCCATATTTGATAATTGTAATTATTTTCCGTTTTTGTTCAATAATAAAATACTCAATTACTTTGCAGCCAAAAAATTGGTTACACGCTAATTGAAATTGAGTAGATTTTTCGGATGCATTTAACAGGTTCATAAATATCAATAAACTTGCTGTGCAGCCACGTATAACATAATATCAGCAATCATGCACACTTCATTCTACAAGAAAATCACATAACTTATAAACCAGAATTTTTAGTAAATTTATTCGTTGTATAAGTTTTATGTGTTTCAGTTATCCAATAAACTGTGCATTTCCTGTATTTTTGTAACTGTTTGCTGAGAAAAACTATTGAATACTTTATGCAAACTCATCTCAATATTCAGAAATATGATATTAATGAAATTGCATGAAAGTAAATTAGAGCATCACAGTGTTTATTCTTGGTCTCGTATAGTAGAGTCTGCGTACGTCAACTACTACATAACATTTTGTACATTCTCTATAGACAGCTGTTAAAATATTTCTAAATTTTAAAAATTCTAAATATAGACCAACAATTATATAAATTTACATGTGTATCACAATTTATGACTAGATAAATGAAATACGATTTTACCTCATTTTAAAAGCATTGTTAAAATATAAATTTTAAACTCTTTATGAATTTTGCAAAAAAATCATTCGAAATTTCTTTGTGGTACTTACAGCTTTGCTTTTATATTTTTTTCATGTTTCATTCATGCTTAAAATACCTGTTTTGCATTTGTTTGCGATATAAACAAAAAAAAAATTATATGTATTTTTTGCCTCGATCTTATTCTATCTATTTTGCTTATTTGGCGTCCTGCCATGTTATTAATTCGAATGGGTTGTGGGGGGGAGAGCATTCCGATTTTTCAATTTCTTAGTTGAGACTTATCAGATAGACGATTTCACTTGCGTGATTTTATTGGCAGGTGTTTTATTATTTGTCGAAATGAACACTCAGTGAAATTCATTTCTATGGCAGACGTAAGGAAGAAAATGTGATGTGCGCATCACAGCACTGAGATCGATGTACCGCATTGTATCCTCCCTTACTTTTCATTGAACGATGGGCGGGCGCCTGTGTGTGATCTCCAGCACTCCGTCGGGTCGACCATTGTGCTCTGTACCATTATATGAACTGAAACTGAGTGGAATAATGAATAATAACGGTAATGCGCCAAGGTGTAAAGACCGCATCAAGAGAAGCGGGAGCATGGATAAAATGGCCCAGAGGCGATCACAAAAGGAATCTTGGTATAATATCACACTACTCACCGAGGTAGAATTTATAGTCTGAGTCCCCTCGTGCGGCACTTCAGTAAATAACCACCAGTTCCATGACATTCAAACAAAAGGAATTTTTTTGTCTTGCGCCAGTTTTAGCCCAGCTTCGTCTTACACGCAGGCATTACACATATAAACTACAAAAAACGTCGTGTGAAAGTAATTGAAATAATAAGTTCCGTACTGCCACAAAATAGAAGACATTTTATTCATCAGCATAAAGGAAGTTGAATGCAACTCTTGAAATTTCGAGTGAAAATATATAAGTTATAATATATTTAAGAGTTTGGTTTTCGTCAGTGTCTTAACATTTTCACAATTGCGGGTTGCAGAAAAAAAAAGACAACATCGCAAAATTTTATACAGTAAGCTTATGGAAGCATTATTTATTATATCCGCATACCTTTGTCAGATGTAACCACAATTGCAAGAATGTGTCATTATGTTAGATCATTTAACTCTCATAAGTTGAATACACTCGAGCTATTGCAAGAATACGAAAATAGAGTACGATTGTTTAAAATTTTGCTACAAATTCCTTGGTAGTTAGTAAATTACTTTTCATTACTGCAGAATTATTCTAATAATAAAGGCAGCACTTGGATATCTTAAAATTTTACTGCGTTTAAAATGTTTATAATGCAGTAATATGTCATACAGAATAATAGTTACTTTATTTTATCGTACAAATTAAGTAGGGCCCAAATAACATCCCTTTTTTCTAAATCTACTCCCCGTCATATCTAACACAGGCTGAGATGTCACCATTCAGTTAGTACCTATTCAGTTGCACGTTAGCAGTGAGATGATCTTCTCCGTTGTCATATTATTTAAGAATAAATGCTTGAATTAGTGCACCTGTCGTTCTTTTTTTTACTCCAAATCAGATTTTCGACATCCTAATGTTCAGTTTCAATTCTATCTATTACGGACACCTGGAGCTTCGAATTACTTCCATACAAGACACACACAGCCTTAGCGACTGGGCAGGATATGCCTGCCGTGATAATGAGTGTTAAGATTATAACTCCGTAACCCTATGTGGTTACGAAGTTCCTTTCTTGGAAAAATAAAAGCATACACTTGCTGTAACTTAATTTTCCTATTTTTCGTATATTATATGTTGTTTAAGTAATCTTGTTAAAATATATTACCTATTTGTACAATTTTCGAAACTGCTTAATTTTAAATAAAAAATGCTAACTACGATAATAAATACATATGTAAACAACTAATACTAAGAGTACCTTATAACTCTAATCAGGGCAACCTTAAATATTAAATAAGAAAATTTATAAATTAAAGTTTTTGGCAATTAAATTATACAAAATAACTGTAAAGGTCACTTATATTTAAACAACAAACAAGACTAGATAAACCATGGGAGAGCAACTAAACGATGAAGGCCATCACTGTTGTCAGATACAAATTAAATGGTGTATAACGCAGTTGTGAATTCACCCTTCACTCATCACAAAGTACGTTTAAGGCAATGGGCAATGTAAAGTGTGGTAATTAACAAAAGTATATAATGGCTTCCCCAGTTATTATGCAGTTGTACTGCATGCACTCTTAGTTACAATATTTCAAATCTATAAACACACACATATACACTGAAGAGCCAAAAAAACTGGTATAGGCGTGCATATGTAAATAACAGAGGTATGAAACCAATCAGAGTAACGCGATGCGGTCGGCAGCTAGATCGGTTACTTCTGATACAATGGCAGGTTATAAAGATTTAAGTGAGTTTGAACGAGGTGTTATAGTCGGCGCAAGAAAGATGGAACATAGAATCTCTGAGGTAGTGATAACATTTGGATGTCCGCGTACGACCATTTCACGAGTGTACCGTGAATATCGGGAATCCGGTAAAACATCACATCTTCGACATCGCTGCGGCCGGAAAAAGATCGTGAAAGAACGGGACAAACGACGACTGATGAGAATCATTAAACGTGACAGACGTGCAACACTTTCTCAAATTGGCGCAGATTGGATTTGTGGACTGCCCTGCAGGATTCATGGTGTGAATTGCCTCCTGCATACCTTCAGACATTAGTCGAGTCCATGCCACGTCGTCTTGCGGCACTTCTGCCAGCTCGGGGAGGGGGTGGGCGCCCTACATGATATTAGGCAAGTGTACGAGCTTTTTGGCTCTTCAGTGTATATATATATATATATAACATTTGCAGATCATGTTAATTACAAAATATACTAATTATCCATCATTGTGCTCAAGTATAGTTATACACTAGTGACAAACCACTGATATTTTGCGCATTTATGCGAGAAAGCCTAATGGTGTTACCATATATTGCCAACTTCTATTCATTAATACATTTGGTTGGAATAAAATGTAGGATAATAATATAATACACAGTTTGAAAAACTTGTTTTCGTCATTGATAAATTTTTTCTGGACAGTTACCAGCACATAGATAATAATTTTACAATGAAATTAAATTTTTACGGTATGTATTTATTAATTAAAATATTATAATGCCAGAACAATGAAGTTGTTTTGCAAATAAAAGTAAATGTCGGAGGGAATACTACGTAATATGTATATGTTTTAACAGTATCCATTATTAGAAAAATTTTAAAAAAAATTGTTGCTGAAAAATAATCTATATAATTTATTCACAAACACTTTCATTGTGTGCTGTTAGCGTAGATGGTAAAGTGTCCAGCTGCAAAGACAGAGGTTATTGTGTTCAAATTTCCAGGTGTTCAATTTTTTTTCCATGGTTACAAAATGAACTGAAGTTATGTATTATCACACGTATTATGTTGAATAAAGCCTATTTATTTTATTAAATTCTTTAAATATTTAAATACGTGATGTTGGATTGTTACAGTTCGATATAATAACTATTATTTGACAATGCCGTTTTTTATCGGTGATAAATAAATATATCTGTATTTATTCAACTAAACCAACTAACTTATTCACGTACGGAAAGCATTTTTATTTTAGTTTTTTATTTACAGATCTGAAATTTACAAAAGAATATAGTATATAACTTGTGTGCAAAAATTGATGTATTTGTGAGCCCGCCTGCTACAGCGGTAAAACTGTATCCTCAGTGGCGGGACGAGTTACAACTTAGAAGTTACGTTAGCACAATTGATGACATGGCTCATTGACACTGGCAAAACTTTTTGTATTTGTTAAGAATACGCTTTCCACCATTTGAAAATTGAAATTACATTATTAATAATGCATAAGTTGTGAGTTAAACTATATGCATAAATTGGTTTCTTATGTTTCCATGTTTTCGTGAAGGTTTATATGTAGTTCAGTGAGTGTCGCGTCGTTTGCAAATGTGACGGGCATGCAAACGAAATGGCGTTGACCCATGGAGTAGTCTTAATCTTCGTATGTGACAACAGAAACTGGATTCACAATGTCTATGTGTTTTAACTGCGAACAGCTGTTGCCGACTACAGTAATTTTTTATAAAGAACACATATGTATGTATCACAACTTTGTAATTTTTCATATCATGTATTTCAGGGAACACTTATAACTGCACGTATATCACTAATGAAGTTTCATTGAAACATAAGATTACATGACACATATTTATTGTCACGACATAGAATAAGTTTGTGTATTAAGTTCCATTGTTGCAAACTGCACAAATGAACGGCTGCATTCTTGTTCAGTGTTTTTCCCTGGGATTTTGAACTTGATCGACATGACATTTTATTACTTAGCACAGACTGGCTTTTCTTCTAATTATAATACAATATAGCTCAGATTTTCAGAACAGGTAAATATTGCAAAATTATACATTTTTATGCACATGTACTGCAACAACTGATAGCCATAAAGTTGCAGTTCCGTTGTTCAACAAGAAGTTCGCGATTTAAAATGTACGTACCTAACTTACACATTCCAAAAGGACGTAAAATTACCAATTATAAAATTACCACAAATTATTACTATCAAGAGATGAGTGAAAGAAAGTTTCGATAAAACACTGCAGGTAGCTGTGAGCGGTTTAAATATGTTAATAAGTTGGTGATTGACAAAGTGCACAAATTTAATCTACAAGTTTATATGGAAGAAAGAGCGAAATATATATATTACGTCCGACAATAATACGTAAAACCAATAATTGTGTTCTAGTTTTGTATGCACAGATATTTCAAGTCTACAATACTGCCATCATTTTCGCAAAAACTACTGTAAATAAACACTGTACGTCAATGTCGTTCCCACTTGTTTACACCCTCGCACCAGGCGGCGAATAACAAACTGTGACATCTGATACCATCTCAGGGCATAGAAGAACTCCGTTCAGAAATACGTTCGTGAGTTGGGTATCATTTTTCAATCATCCGAGATGGTAGTACATATTTAATGCAAAACCGAATGTTCTGGAATACCGGCTTGAGTCCTAAGCTCAACCATTTTGTATAGGAATTTCAGTTTTATAGTTTTTGACCACGCTGCGTGTTAATTTTTAAAAAAGCTGGCATTAAAATTTTAGTGGGCTATATCATATCTCGGAAACTATATAACCGTTTGAAACAGAATTTGGGACTTTGATAGTACATCATTTAAGCATTGAAATTACTAAGGAATATTGTTTTAGTCCGCCATTTTGGAAGAGAACATTAAATCAATAAATAAAGCTATTAAGTTCATCATACTACGGAAAAACACACTCGATTCCCACTAAATTTGGAATGGAAGTAATACTATGGTAGGCTATGTAAATGTTTGCAATTTGAATAGATGATGTAATTATTTTCAAAATGTAATTCAGGTTATTTCACGCAGTGTTGCTTGTCTGTTAACACTGACCATTCTGCGCACACGTCGTTGGTCTCGGTCATTAAGTGCAGGTGGTCAGCCACTGTGTTGTCCGTGGTGGGAGGTTATGCCTGAAATTAGGTATTCTCGGCACACTCTTGACACTGTGTATCTCGGAATGTTGAATTCCCTAACCATTTCCGAAATGGAATGTCCCATGTGTCTAGCTCCAACTACCATTCCGCGTTCGAAGTCTGTTAATTCCCGTCGTGCGGCCATAATCACGTCAGTAACCTTTTCACATGAATCACTTGACTACAAATGAAAGCCCAACCAATGCATTGCCCATTTATACATTTTGTACGCGATACTACTGCCATCTGTATATTTGCATATTGCTATCCCATGACTTTCGTCACCTCAGTGTATATGAATGACCAGGCCAACTATGAAGTTGCGAAACATTCCTGAATAATATTCCCCAGTTCATTCATTCGCATCATAGAACCAAGCCGATTTTTTAATCGATCCTAGTAAGGCATAATACTTCCGATCCTACCGTGGCTCCTCCTCCTGCACACACTCACATAAATTTAATCTAAAACAGGCTTTCGCAATCGATCGTACACACCACTGAATTAATAAGTGTTTCAGAGAAGCACAATGGTCTGCATGAGAAATTAAACTCTTATTATTATGTATACATAAATTTGTATACATTATATATTTCTAATTATCCCATAAATTCGATCATTACATTTCTCATATGTTTGCATATTATGGATAGTAGCCAATAATGTCATATGAAATAACACCGATGCTTCAGTTCAATAATGTTAGAAGAAACCTAGTTAATGTGAGAGAAATCTCAATCTTGTCGCAATGCGATCAAATGTCTGAGTCTATCAACAAGTTCATTCGGGTATTTGGTAATCATGTAGTCAGTATTATAACCGTATTCTGCCTTCTCCATTTCACTCCTTGCGGCAATTAACAAGTGATCTTGACGCCTCCTGTTTCATCCTCAATATCAAGTTTACTTTGCTTTGTAAGAGTCGCATGGTCATCATCATTATTTAGAGTCAACGGCCGTTTATTTTGAAGTTTGTCAACTGCATGCGAAAGTCTTGCAAGTGCATGTTCCACCCAAACCGATTCTACTGCACTCTTTTCGTCTATAGCTTTAACTGTCTCATCATTATCGCCTGACGAATCAGTAACCACAGATGCAGCATAGGGTATTGGCGACATCATTTGCTGACTTTCAGTAGACGAACTCTTGCAGATCTCGATGTGTACTGTCAATGTATCGCCTTGCATAAACTGCATGGTACCAAGGTCGTATTGCTTCGTCGTGCGAAAAGGACTCTTCGTACAGGTGGATTTCTCATGTCGCCGAGCATGGCAGCTTTTGCTTAGATCTTTCTACAGTAGCAACACTGTTTTCCATGTAATTTCCATTTGTGGGAAAAGATACATTCATAGAGGTTGGATCTATAGTATACTTCGCTCAATCATTGTCTCGCAACATATTCATGAAAAAACTGAGTGTATTTCTACAGTAGCAACTTGTGTATCTACTCTGTCTAGCTACTGCTCTATATATACTCTAAAATGTGTTTCACCAGTGAGATTTAAGCATTATTATGCATCCATTTAACCAGATATTTTATATATTTCCTTTTCACAATACAATGCAGTTACATCTTCAACAGTTTCTTCCAGGCAAGTTATTTATTCAGCTCAAACTCATGCTCCACAAATGACCCCTTCCGCTCTGCAAATGACCCCTAAATGACCTTTCCAGCTCCACAAATGACCTCTTAATGATACTTCCTGCTCCGCAAGTGACCCCTCCTGTTCTGCAAATGACCCCTTCTGCTTCGTATATGACCCCTCCTGCTCCATAAATGATCTCTCCTGCTCAGCAAATGACCACTATTGACCTCTAAATTACCCCAAATTGGGGTGCATGTGGTGCTGATTGCAATTCATGCAGTGCTGATTGTGAGGCATGGGTGCTGATGCGATGCTGAGTAAGGTGCCAATTGTGGTGCTGATTGACGAAAATATTGCTAAAGTGATGGCTAGGTTGATGGAAAGACTGACTCCTGCATGCGATGTCTGAATGCCTGCATGCGATTGGCCAGCTGCAATCACATAGTAACTCGCTGATTGGCTAGTTGATGTCTGCACAATATTTAAACTTCATTTTTACGCGTTTAGCTATCTTACAAAATGGCATACAAAAGTAGGTATGTGTTGGTATTTATCATGCTTATAATAGATACAGGATAAAAGGTTTGGTCGAAATTGACAGAATGGTATGACAGATATAGCAAATAACCTTAAAATATTTGTATAACCCAAATTTGAAAATATGTGCCATATCCGTATACATCGCACATTTTTACATTGGCTACCACAGTTTTACAAGTGCCGAATTTGGTGAGAATCGGTTGAGTAGTTTTTAAGATATAAAGTGAAGCTTAATTTTTCATGTAGATCTATCTTCCAAAATCATTGACCAACAATGATATTCATCTCTAAATTTGGTGCCAACACGATGAACTGTCAACATGCTGAATTTGGTTTGAATCGGTTAAATTGTTCTCGAGATATGTCATATCACGCAAATTTTTTATGGCTGCAATTTGAAAAAATTCTTCCCACATGGTCGAAATTTATAAAAATCGGATGTACTTACTTAGTACTGTATGCGTACCGAGTTTGGTGAAATTCGGTTTACACATTTAAAAGTTTTTTTAGGGGGCCACACATAGCGACATACACAAACACATATACACACAGACACACAGAGAGGAAAGTAATCTCATTAGCCTCCGGGCACTAAATTAAGCAAAACAGGAGACAAAAGATTAACTGCCAGGAAGCGGCCGATTGTCACACTGCTGTCTTCATCTTTCCTGAATCCAGACTGAACGTTATAGCTTGCATTCCCACTCAGGTTGGTATCACGCCAAAATTCAGGAAAAGTGTTACGTACGTTTATTTATTACACAAAGCTGTTTATACAAGGGTTAAGAAAAATATTTCAAAATCCATAGGAAAATAAAAAACCAGGAGTTAGTGTTATATCTAATAAGCTTACTTAACTTTACAAAGGTGCTAATAATTTTCAATGAAGCTCCTAAAAGCGTATAAGGTTGGAAGGTCTTGGTGTCTCGTTAACAGAAAAACCATTAAATATGTTATTAGAAACATATGCAAGAGTAGTGAAACAATTATAAATACACGTGTGTCTGACCCGACATTTGAACCCAGAGAACCTCGTACCATAAGTTAGCGTGTAATCAAATACTTTAAGGAGGCAGAATTCACAGCATTTACTTCAAATGTATTCACTCTAATTTCAGGTAGATAGTATTTAATAAAATAAAATATTTACAAGTCGGTAATTTAAAAAATTTGTGTCTGAGCCACTTAAGTCACGTAAGTTTATGTGACCTACCTTGGCGCTACTTGTGTAAAGAATTTGACAGGAATCGGGTTATTATTTATTGATATACGGCATAAATCTTCGTTGTATCATTTAGCGCTGCCATTCAAAAATGCCTAAAAAAGAATCTCTGTATACGATGCTTTCAATAGATACTGTCAGCATACAAAGTTTGGTTGAATTTGGTCAAATTGTTTAATATATATTACAAACTCATCTTAATTATTTATGTGGCAGACATTTTGAAAATCAGTGTCAACCCCACTTAAATCATGTACGTTTATTTGGCATTCTGTAACACTACTGAGGTGCGAAAATTGGTGGAAATTAGTTTGAATCGTTCTGGAAATAATGCAAAATATTTTATTTTCTCATTTGCTCTATTTTTAAAAAGGTCAGGAAAATAGGATCTATGTACGCAATAATGATGATGCTAATGAATACTGCTAGCACACAAAAATTTTGTGGAGTTTGTCTGGATTGTTTAATAGATATAACTACCAATATAAATTATTTATATTAACGCCATTAAAAAAAGTAAGCCCGCCTCACCTAAAACATGTAAGTTTACATGTCTTACCACTCCACTAATTGCGTGAAAAATTTGGTGGTGGTCGGTTGATTGTTATCCGAGATATGGCATTAAACATCCGTATATTAGTGTGGCGTTTTTAATAAATGGCATTGTCATAGATAGCGCCAGTATTTAACGTTCGGTTTAAATGGTTTGGGACATATTGCATACTAAGCAAAAATAATTGCATGCCTGTTATTTTGAAAATATTTTACAACCCCCGTAATTCATACAATTTAGATGGTCACATGAATTTGGTGGGAATTATATAATTGTCTCCCAAGATAAAACATAAAAGCTTAATTTTGCATGTGGTGTATTCCAAAATAGTGAGGAAAAGAGTTTATGTATTATTTCATTTTATGCTTGCGTAGATACAGAAAGTATACAGAGTTAAGATTATAATTGGTTACACTTTTCCGTAGATATAGCATACTAAGCTAAAACATTTATATAGCTGATAGTTTGAAAACAAATGTCTGAACCATTTTAAATATATCAATTATTTGACCTATGAGAGTACTACTTGTTTGTAAATATTAGAAAAATCGGTTAATTGTTTCCCGAGATAAGACAATAAATTTTATATATTTATGTGGAACTATCTTAAAAATGCCAAATTATAAATGCTCTGTGCATAAATGTTTGATGACTTTAATAGATACTGCTAGCATAGAAAATCAATTTAAAATTTGTTCCACAGTTTCGTAGATATAGCATACTTAGTATGAATGTTTATATAGCCACAGTTCTGATAGTAGAAGCATGGCAGACATGAGACATACTAAATTATATGGCCTGCGGTAGTACTAATTGTATGCCAAATTTGGAATAAATATGTTGGCTGTTTACCGACATTTGGCATAAAAACAATTACTTCATGCGAAAATAGTAGTAGGGTAATAAGAGCGTGGGGACAGGTATAATGCATCGGATTCCGCATTACTCGCCTGCGCTGACATTACAGGCAACCGCGGCCGGCGGCCTGGGACGGCCATGTTATCGACAAAATTTCCTGTTTCACCCCAAAAATCACTTCCGAAATTAAATATTTTACCAAAAAATCACTTTTTTCACCAAAAAAAAATTCCAAAAAACTGAAGCAATAGCCGAAAAATCCTCAGCCGAACAAGAGGATTAGAGACTCTTAGCAGAATGAGTCACTTAATACTCAGAGCAGTAGAGGAGGATTCGAGACTCCGAAACTGGTCCAGGGGGCAGGGGCGGATCAGCGAACCTGGTCCCCTCCCCCGACATCTATCCTTCACTTATCACATCCACACTCCATATCTCCTTCCCCTTCAACTCACCATTCTTAAATCTCACCTCACCCTCACCTTACCCACAACCCCCTGTGAATAATTATAAAAATCGCCAAAAATCTTTTTAAAAAATTTAAGAAATCAAAGAACATATAATGTTAACCTCACACTCATAATACCGCCCTCGCCTCACCCCCTCTCCACAAACACCCAATCACAATCATAAAAAATCGAGAAAAATTGAAAATAATTCTAAATATAATGTTCAGCTCACACTCATCCCACACCCTCGCCTCGCCCCCTCTCCTCCCTTGCCACTTTACCAATACTAAAAAATTGAGAAAAATAGCAAAAAATTTATTTTAAAAATTGAGGAACAGAACGTTTACTTCACACTAGCCCCGCCTCCCTAACCAATGCCCCTCTACGCCACTGAAAAACACAACCATAATAATTCTTGAATAATTGCAATAAATCGAAACATTAATTCTACAAATCGTGAAACATATAATGTTACCTCGCACTCCCATTATGCTCTCCTCGCTCCCCTAACCCACACACCCACCTCTCACCAACAAGCTCCCAAACATAAAAATCGAAAAAAATTGCAAAAAATTTAAGAAACTAGTAAATGTTTAGGAACATATTCAATTACTGACTACGGCCCCCATGTTGGATGTTGGTGACCTAGACCTTGACCCCAATTACCTCGAACATGTAAATTCTAGAAAAAATGGTAAAAATCTAAAGAATCTAATAAAATTTGACTAAAATATAATAACACTGATTCTGAAACCCATGTTGGATGCTGGTGGCCTTGACCTTGACCCCAGTAATTTTGATCTCGAAAAACCGAGAAAAATATTGTAAAAATCGAACGAAACGAATAAAGGTTTAGGAACAGATTGCAACACTGACTCCAACACCCGTGTTGGATGTTGGTGACCTTGACCTTGAACATAATGACTGTAAACTGAAAAACTGAAAAAAAATTGTAAAAAATCGATATAAACAAACAAAAGTTTAGCGATATTACATCACTAATTCAGACACACATGCTGGATGCCAGAGGCCTTGACCTTGGCCCCAATGACCTTGAAAAATAAAATGTATAACAATTGCAAAAATTCGAAAAAATTCATAACAAATGGACAAACCTATTTTACTGACTCCTACCCCATGTTGGATGACGGTGACCATAAACTTAACCCAAATGACCTTGAACTCATAAAATCAAGAAAAAATTGCTACAAATAACAAAAACGCCCAAGAACATCAAGGAAAAAATTACATACATAAAGCAAAAAACCATGTTGGATGTTTGCGACCCTAACAATTCGATTCTCTTAAATACGGCAGAGCACAGCCACTCCCTGGTACGATGATTAGCTGACGACTGAACCCCTACATCTATATTTCATTGCCTATAGAACCAATCAATCTTACGATCTCAAAACAGAATTTTTGAAATTATTTAACACGCATAACGCCCTTCCCACTCTTACCAACACAACTCTCATCGCTTCACTTCCCTTGTAATTTACTTAACATAGCGCAGCCCCCCATCAACATCCACGCATGCCATCAACCCACTACACGATCCCCCCAGACACCCTCCTTCCCGACCCACCCACAATAACTAGTCATACCTCAACCACTCACTATCCACCCTTGCCATCAATCAACCACAAGTATCTCAACCACCCTTACTGTCCAATTCTCAATCGGTTCCTGAACTGACTCCACCCAAGATTGGCTCCTGCCAAGACCAATTCCTGGTTAAGTGGCTAGAGCAGTGGACAAGACCAACCGACCATACCACCCATCTATACAAACAGTCGATGACAACCAAACTCGAAAAAGTCGCCTAATACGAATCTTGGTGCTATCATCTCCGCACAAAAATTTCACAAAATATAACTATGCAAATCTTCAACAAATATATCAGCCAGAGCTAACCATAACAAAGAACCATGCCAAATGACCAGGCCAACTAACCAGTTGCGAAGGATTCCTCAGAAATTTCCCCACTCCATTCGTTCGCCTTATATAACTCAGCAGATTTTAATCGAACCGAGTATGGCATAATACTTCACCTCCTACATGGCCCTCCTCCTGCACACACTCGCATAAATTTCATCTAAAACATACTGTCGCAATCGATTGTACAGACTACTGAATTAATAGGTCTTCCAGAGAAACAGATTAGACTGAAAAAGAAGTTAAACTAATATTTTTATGAATATATAAATTTAATTTATTTACCTATTATATATATTTTATAATTCTAACTATTTCATATATTCTATCTTAACATTTCTCAGATGTTTGCAGATCATGGATAGTAGCCAAAAGTCTCATCTGATATAACACCGATCCTTCAGTTCACTAATGATAGAAAATATCTCGTTTATGTGCGAGAAATCTCCATCTTATTGCAAAGCCACCAAAGGTCTGAGTCTATCAACTAGTTCATTCGAGTCTTTGGTAAACATGTAGTCAGTATTCTCAGTGTCTTCTGCCTTCTCCATTTCGCTTGTTGCGGCAAATTAACGAGCTTTCTTGGCACCTTCTGGCTTCTTCACACCACTTGTTGAAGGAAGCTCGTTGGTGAAATATGCGGGAACATCGAGAAAATCATCATCCTTCTCATCAGATAGTTCATCAACACTGCCTTCATAGTCATTATCATCAATTATGTCTTCATGATCGTCTTCACCTTCTGTTTCATTCTCAATCAATATAAAGTTTACTTTTCTTTGTAGGAGTCGCATGGTCAACATTAATAATTAGAGCTGACGACCGTTTATTTGGAAGTTCGTCGACTTCAAGCGAAAGTCTTGTAATTATAAATTCCACACAAACGACTCTACTCTACTCATTCCGCCTTTATCATTAACTTCCTCATAATTATCGCCTGACGAATCAGTATCCACCGATGCAGCATGGGATATTAGCGACATCACTTGCTGGCTCCCCAAGAACGCTTGAAGATCTCGATGTGTTCCTTCAATGTATCACCTTGCATAAACTGCAAGGTACCAATTTGCATGGAAGCTTTTGCTGAAGATCTTTCCAAAGTAGCAACACTTTTTTCCGTGTAATTTTTCAGTTGTAGGGGAGTGTACATCCATATAGGTAAGCTCTATAGTAAATTTCGTACAATCATTGCCTTGCATCATATTCATGAAAAAATTTAAGTTCTTTCTACAATAGCAACTAGGGTATCTACTTTTCCCAGCTACTGCTCTATATAAACTTACTAACTTACTTCCACAGTGAGATTTAAGCATTTTTCTCCATCTATTCAAAAATTAATTTGATCTAGTTCCTCGATCACATTACCATACAGTTACATCTTCAACAGTTTCTTTCAGACAAGGTCTTTGCTCAGCTTGAACTAATGTTCCGCAAATTGCCCTTAATAACCCCCAAATGACACCTAAATTACCCTTAAATTACCCTAAATTACCCCTTTTGCTCCATAAATGACCCCTCCTGCTCCGCAGCTGACCCCTCATACTCCAAAATTGACCCCTTATGACACCTAAATTAACCTTAAATGAACTCTAAATTACCCCAAAATTACCCCAAAACACCCTTAAATGTGGTGCATGTGGTGCTAAGTGAGGTGTATGCGGTGCTAATTGTGGTGCATGAGGGGTCATGGCTAACCCCTCAAAAGACTGACCCTTCATTGCTGATCGTGCTCCGCAAGCTCCGCAATCATCTCTGGACACTCTGCAATCCGGATGTTTAAAGAATTGTTATACTACACGAGGCCTCAGCTTCGTCTCCGACGAAGCTAAAGATGGAGGCTTCACCACCATCTTCACCTTTGAGGGGTGTGGACATTGTAGGTGCTGGATGGTGGTCGGTGGAAGTGGCCAGGACCACTGATCCGCTCCGGTCTGCTGGACTTGGTTCGGAGTTTCGAACTCTCCTCTCCTGCTGTGAGGATTAAATTACTCATTCTGCTAAGAGTCTCTAATCCTCTTGAGCGTCTGAGGATTTTTCAGCTCTTGATTCGATGAGCTTCGGATCCGCTTTCCTAATTTTTAATTTTTTTTTTTAATGTTTAGTGATTAAAGTGATTTTCAGGTAAAATAATTAATTTTTAAAGAGATTTTTTGGGTGAAACAGGCAATTTTGTCGATGAAATGGCCGCCCCAGGCCACCGGCCGCCTGTGATGACATCGCTGGCGAGTAATCCGGAATCCGATGCATGATACCTGTCCCTGCGCTCTCATTACCCTACTTCTGAAGTTATCTTACAAAATTGCGCAAAAAATCTTAGTGTCGGCATATTTAGTGGTTGTAATTTCTACTACCAGCATGCCAGGTAAGGATGAAATTGATTATATGGTTTCGAAGATATATCATACTAAGCTAAAATATCTATATGACTGCCATTTTGAATATAAGTGCCTCGAACACGTAAAACCTACCAGTCTATGTCGCCTGCCAAAGTATTTCTTGTCTGGCAAATTTGGTAGGAATCTGTTAATTGTTTCCTAAGGTATGGCATAAATATTTTATTTATTTATAGCGGGACAAGTTTCAAAACAACTCCCTCTCGTTTGGCTTTGCGCATCTTCCCCTACTGAGGTGTCCCGGAGGGAGGTAAAATTAAGCAGTTGCCCAGATAAGCGAGTGTCCACGTTTACACGGCTGCAGAAATGATAGAAAAACCACTGAACTATGAGCATTTAAAGACAATTTACAAAGATATTCATATGCCATACATGTTAAATTTACACATGTTTACACGTTTGTAAGGATATTAAGTATAAATTAAATTAAATACCACTCAACTTATTTGAATCATGTGCATCGGTACTGTTGCCAGATCCGCTACGATCAGATCCACTAGCCGAATCGCTAGCGTTCTGAAGATTAATAATTATGCTGTCAACTTGTATATCCATTGTAACATCATTCTTGAAATAGAAATCTTCAATCTTTAGTACATGCTCGCAAAACTTTTCCACTCTTCCTGAGAATAGTTAGTAAAATATTTTTCACATATTTTAGCTCTGTCCTGCGTCGTAGATAAATCTTCACAAATCTTCCCATATCTTCACACAGTGCATTGTCCACGAAGCCGCTCTCGCCACCAGTGTGTACTATAATTAATCTTCTTCCATTACCAATCGGTTCTGTCACTCCAATTTCCGTTTCAGTCTGCCAGCAAGCGGACACATAGTGTCATTGGTTTATGTATGTTACATCAATGTATATTATTTTTCGACTCGAATTCCTGCATATTCTTATTTTCTGATAAACCTATGGCACCGTTCTGCAATCTGTGGTTTCTCTATCAGTAGCTTTCGCCGCGATTACCATTTTTTACGTCTAAAGCCGTTTTCTTTCCGCTCTTTTCGTAATGTTTCCCTCCTACAATCTACAAAGACGTCATCTCCCTCGAGGCCTTTGCCAGTTTTTTTAACGTTTTTAGATTGTTCCGTATTGTGTAAAACTCGTACGCCTGTCGCCTTGTAGCGCCTTTGGTAAAGTCGTCAAATTCTATGCGTTATTTGCGCTCCGAAAATTTCTTTTTGGGAGTTGAGAACTGCAAACGTCTTTTACATTTCATTTCTTTGCCCTTTACCACAATTATTTTCACAAGAGATTTCAAGAGCCCCGTCGCAATACTCGTTTATTCAACGACATTTTATTTTAGTTTGTGTTTTTCTTTCTCTTTCTTCAAGTGCATTGCGACGTTATAAAGAATTTCTCGAGCTTGGCCTCTTAAGGGTTGACCAGATATACACGAAGATTTACTCGAAGTAGAAACCATACTGTATAAAATTATTTTTTTTGCAGCTTACAATTAACGCATGCACACACACTCTAAAAAATAAAAACGTGTTATTGCTCACTAGGCCTCAATTTGGCGTAATGCATATAAATTATTCCTGCTACACTGTACAGATATCACTTCAAATGGGCTACACAATAATTACAGCACTAGGTAACAATTAGGCTACATTGTGTACTCACAGGTCTTCACGAAGTATTTACATGTAAAAATAACAGCCGCATGCCCGATGTTTTCCAGCCCGTCCCTCGAGATAAACTGATCCTCTCCACTAGGCTCAAGAATGACGTGATGACACTGGGGTCTACGCAGGTTGTTCTATAGCGTGTTGGAATACATCTGGTGATATCTTACAAAATGGCTCACAAAAGAGACTCCTCGTAGGCATATTTGGTGGTTCTAATATCTCCTACCAGCAAGCTAAAAAGTTAAACATACTTACGTGAAATTGTATATAAAGAATATTAAGTTAAAAGGTTTATATTGTTACCATTTTGGAAATAAATTTCTGACACACTTAAAACATCTTAATTAATAAGGTCTACACTGAAGAGCCAAAAAAACTAGTACACCTGCCTAATATCGTGTAGAGCCCCCGCGAGCACGCAGAAGTGCTGCAAGACGACGTGGCATGGACTCGACTAATGTCTGAAGGCATGCAGGAGGCAATTCACAACATGAATCCTGCAGTCCACAAATCCATAGGAGTGCGAGGCGGTGGAGTTCTCTTCTGAACAGCACGTTGCAAGGCATTCCAATATGCTCAATAATGTTCATGTCTGGTGATTTAGATGGCCAATGGAAGTGTCTAAAGTCAGAAGAGTGTTCCTCGAGCCACTCGGTAGCAACTCTCGACGTGTGGGGTGTCGTATTGTCCTGCTGGAGTTGTCCACGTCCGTCGAAATGCACAATGGACATGAATGGGTGCAGGTGATCGGACAGGATGCTTACGTATCTTTCACCTGTCACAGACGTATCTAGACATATCAGGTGTCCCATTTCACGCCAACTGCACACGCCCCATACCATGACAGAGCCTCCACCAGATTGAACAGTCCCCTGTTGACA
Source organism: Clitarchus hookeri (assembly GCA_002778355.1). NCBI lineage: Eukaryota > Metazoa > Arthropoda > Insecta > Phasmatodea > Phasmatidae > Clitarchus > Clitarchus hookeri. Next base: position 154,618 of record NQII01001265.1, read on the forward strand.
TGTAGGGTCCATGGATTCATGAGGATGTCTCCATACCCGTACACGTCCACACAACCGACACAATTGGAAACGAAACTCGTCAGACCAGGCAACGTGTTTCCAGTCACCAACAGTCCAATGTCGGTGTTGGCGGGCCCAGGCGAGGTGCAAAGCTTCGTGTCGTGCAGTCAACAACGGTACACGAGTGGGCCTTCATCTCCGAAACCCTATATCAATTATAGTCCGTTGAATAGTTTGCACGCTGGCACTTGTTGATGCCCCATAATTAAAATCTGCGCCAATTTGAGAAAGGGTTGCACGTCTGTCACGTTTAATGATTCTCGTCAGTCGTAGTTTGTCCCGTTCTTTCACGATCTTTTTCCGTCCGCAGCGATGTCAAAGATTTGATGTTTTACCGGATTCCCGATATTCACGGTACACTCGTGAAATGGTCGTACGCGAAAATCCAAATTTTATCGCTACCTCGGAGATGCCAGGTGCCATCTCTCGTGCGCCGACTATAACACCACATTCAAACTCACTTAAATCTTGATAACCTGCCATTGTAGCCGCAGTAACCGATCTAGCATCTTTGCCAGATGCTTGTTGTCTTATATAGGCGCTGCCGACCGCATCGCGTTACTCTGATTGGTTCCATGCCTCTGTTATTTGCATACGCATGCCTATATAAGTTTTTTTGGCTCTCCAGTGTATTACCACTTGTCTGCAAAATTTTGTAGCAATCGTTATATTGTCATAATAACTTCAATTTTCGTATGGGGCTATCCTATAAAATGGCTTACGAAAGTTGCTATCTGTTGTCATATATGATGCATGTAGCAGATACTTTCAGCATTCAAAGTTTGGTCTAAATTGGCTTAACAGTATGTTAGATATATAAAATAAACCGAACATATTTGTATGGCCAACATTTTGAAAATAATTCCCTATCAAATTAAGTAGATTTTTTTTTACTTGGCCCACCTTATTATTACTTACGTACCAAATTTAGCAATAATAGGTTAGTTTTTAGATATAACGTTAAAGCTTAATTATTTCTTTAGTGGTATTTTTTGATGGCGTCGTATAAACGACAAATTCGTCCCTAATGTCAATGCATACACTATGCGTTGTCAACATTCAAAATTTGGTTTCAATCTTTTAAATAATTGGTGATATATGATATTGCACCCTAATATTTAAAGTGATTGGTAGTTTTAAAATAAGCACCCGGCGTGTCCAATAACCATAATAGTCGCATGTCCTTACTAAGTGCTAGACATGTACCATGTAGGATGCAATTCGGTTTACGGGTTCACACGTTTTTAGGGATGACAGACATACACAAAACAACACACACATAAAAACACATACACAAAAAGATAGGGAAGTAGGCATCAGCACATAGACACTTACACGCACAGTAACACAAAGGAGTGATGTAACAAGCCATCTCTCCTTCGGAAAGTGGCAAAAAATGATGAATTAAAGTATGGTATTAAGTTTTCTCATTTTTCTAAAATGAATTTGGAATATCAAAAAAATAAAATATTTATAAATATAAAACAAATTCTTTATCAAATTATTTATAAACTTACCCTTTAAAAAATAAGTATATTTTTCTTTGTAATCAAATGAGTAGTCATGAGTAGGTTTTGAAACAAAAATTAATGTTTAAAAAGTTATGAAAAATATCTTTATTTATTATTATTTAAATTGTGTAAAGAAAATTGTAGTACTTAACACATAAAAATAAAATTATTGTGTTATTGTGTTTGGCAAATTATTCACTTTCATAATGAGTAAGAAAATTGTAGACAATTAAAGGAATGTTATACCAAAATTTTAAAGGACACTTATAAGAAGTATTTAGTAAAGGGGAATTTAAAAAAACATATTATTTGGTGTAATAATTAAACAAGAATGAAAGGGAAAAAAAATTTATTCTCATCACTTAATTAATTATAATAAAACATTGACTCCGATTTCTATTTTATGAATATTGAAGTCGGTTATAACTTCATAAAAATTGACCAAAATTCTGGTTATTTAGTACTTCAAATGCAAAAGATAGACTGTTATTGTAATGGCATAATAACTGATAATATTATAAAACAGTTATTAATTAATAATATTCCAGTGTGAATATTAATAACAGGAATCGTGTTCATTATGACAAAATTATTGAGAAGAGTATTTTTAGATGGAATATACAAATATTTTAAAATAGTACAATAATGCATTCAAAATTTTTTGTAATCTATTTAAATAGAAAATATATTTTAAAACTCCAGTTACTTCCCTTTATAGAAAATCGTTATTAAAGTAATTTCAAGTTATTAAAATAACAAAAACCAACGTTTGTGAAAAATGCAACACCAAGAATTATACATGTTATTGAAATGAACTTTATTATATACATGACAATACACAATTGATTAGGATTGCATAACTGTACTTGATCTCTGTCCTTGAGAATTCAGTATTGTGTGAAGCCCTCATATGCTGTAATCAGAGCCCCTAGACATCGTGACATGGAATCAAAGAGGGCGTGGATAAGTTCCTGGGGAATCTCCCACCATGCGGTTTGTATGCGAGTCCACAAAGCATCAACAGTGGTTGCTGAAGGATCGTGGAAACAAGTCGCCGACCAACCATATCCCAGACATGTTCGATGGGCGAAATGACGGGCCAACGTGCAGGCCAGGGAAGCAAGGGTAGCCGTCGTTCATTGAAGAAGGCTCGCAAATTTCTCGCCACATGTGTCGGGGATTTTCCTGCTTAAATATGGCATGTGGAGTTACCTGAAGGAGGGGCAGTACCTCGGGCTCTAAAACCTCCCTGGTGTAGTGGTTGCTGTTCAGATTGCCCTCAATACATAGGAGTCGAGATTGCATGTTGTATCCACTCCCGCTCCACACCATCACACTTGGCATTTGTCCGCTATGCCGCTCCACAATGCAGGCTGCCAAATTGTGGTCATCACAGTAGCATCTAACACGTATGCAGCCATCACTGTAGGGCAGATTGAAGCGATACTCGTCCATAAACACTACATTTTGCCCACTGCAGTCTGAGGCGTTTGTGGTTTCTGGACAATGGAAGCCGATGTGATGGCATGCATACCACCAGTCCAGCCCGCAGCAGATGGCGTCGAACAATCAAAGTAGACTGTGGACGAGGCTGTACGGTATTTTATGGCCATGTGGTCAAGATGGTGGTCATCCCATGCTGTGGTCACATTGTGTTGTCCAGTACCCGCGCATCGCTACGTACCACCCTTTTCTATACACTGGTTCCACACACACACATAATTGTCGTACCAGCATGCCCTGTACAAGCCTTAATGTCACGGTATGAAAAACCTGTTTCCCAGAGACCGATCATTATGTCCCGTTCGAACTCACTCATGTGCTGATATGGTGCCCTTTGAGGTCGACGAGGCGTACTGGCACTTGCTTTCAATTCGTTTGGCGGCTTTTCATCCGACTGAGCTTGGCATAACACTGACATTTACGGTCACACACTAGAAGTCGCTGCTAGGCCTGCGCGTACGACATCTCTCTGCAATAGTAATCACTTATTTCTGGTACACTGTTCTACACATCCTCCGAGTTTGGATTCATTCGGGCCATTCTTTCTGGGTGTTGCAATTTTCAGAAACAATAGTGTTGCATACAGGTACTTATCTAACCGGTTTATTAAAGAAAATAAGTATTTTTATATAAAATAATTTTTTTCTATTATTGCTTTCATATAAAATCAATTTCATGTAAATATTTTCTTGAAAAAATTTCATGAATTTTTTCTTCGCAACTGTTTTCAAGCGGATTATAATATGATTCTTTATTTAGACAAAATTACCTCATTTTTATTTTAAATTCGTTTTTAGAAGCCCAGCATATGTTATAAAATCCAGCATCAAAATCCAAAAACCAGTTATTTTTTGGAATAACTTCATTTTTTCGATTTGAATGCAACTATATCTAGCATTGCGATAATCAAACATCGAGGCATGGAAATATTTTATAGCATCACAATTCCTGTAATCTTGAAAAATAATTATAAAATCGAAAATATCAAACTGAATGTTATGAAAATTACAATAAATTTCAACCTTGCAAAACACCTTTCACTGAAAATTTACATGGTTAAAACTTAATGAATAGTGTAATATTTATTACTATTTATTTTACTACACTTAGATAAAAAATGTTGCCTTAATTTTATAAACATATAAACCAATTCTATCAGGAATTATATTTATAAAACAAATATTTTATCCTCTGTTCCGATCAAATGTATTATAATATCGGATGAATCCAAACAAATACGGCAAAGTAAAAATAATTTCAGTTAGTTTTTGGAATCAAAGGTTTTAACAAAATATTTATTAACAATTCGAATAATTTATAAATGATTATTCGTTGATGGTGATATTAGAGTAAACATTATAGTTGATGTTATTCCTGTATTTATCAATAGCTTTAATTGTTTTCTTGTGCTAAGATTTCAGTTCTATAATAGTGAAAAGGAAAAATTAGAGCAAACTTCAATTGTTTTCTGTTTGGAAAATATCCCGTCGTATCATGTTTTGTCAATTTAAATTGTTCATTAACATAAACATAATTTTGAAAAAGAAGGTATTTACAATCGATGGTATTTCAATTTTATTATTATAATTATTTAATTTTCCCTATGTTTGTCTTGTGAAGTTTTCTATATAATTACAGCTCGCTTATAATAAGAAATATTTTAATTCATTCATAATATTTTTATAGAAGGACAAAGTAACGAACCCATAAAATGATACATCTTGCATCAAAGTACTTATTGAAGTATTTAAGTACTAATGAAACCTCGTTAGCTAAATACGAAAGAAATAAGTATAAATTTTTACTTCAGTCACTGAATTAGAAGCCATTTAGAAAGTAAAAGTGAATAATTAAAATTTACGTAACTATTAAAAAATATAAAGTATAAATTAGTCCAGAATTTTAAATTGAAAAAATTATAGAAAATTATTAATTAATTATTTGTGAATACGATTGTACAAATAACTTTATAATTCGTTAACAAAACCAATTTTGAAAATCTACTATGACATTTGTTCTGAAATTATTTTATCAAGAAAACAATCCTGGAAAACACAATTGAAATAAAAGTAGGAAATATACTAATTTATTAAAACTATTTATAACAATGTTGTAAGCAAATCTATTTTTTTTTTCAAACAAATACTCCCGAAAGATCAGCATCAACAATAAATTATGAAACAGTAATATTAAGATATAATAAATTACCAACAGTATACATTTCACTGAATGCTCTACGAACACTTCATTAATAGAGTATTAGTTATCTTCAAAGAATAGCATTTCATCAATCATAATGGAAATGTAAGTATCAACACTGTGTTAATCTTTGTTCTTACAATTTGGTTATTTAATATAGTTTTGCATATAATTCTTCAATCATTTTTAATTCTGAGCATTATGAAAAGGGGCAAACAATTCCTGTCTTAAATAAATTAAATTTAGGAGAAATGCAATTTATTAGGGTATAGATATTGTGGTCATTTTTTGTTTGTTTAAAATAAATTTAAGGTTTGAAGATGATCATAATTAAAATAAATGATGGTTATAAATAAAGGTATTATCAAGAGTAGGATTAACAGAGTAAATTATTCAAAAACAACCAAAAGAAATTATAGTTATAAAAATTGCTTTCTACAGTAATGTTTTAACAAAATATAATAATTCAAAAATAAAAGTGTATAGGAATTTTTAATTTTTAAATTGAAACAAATATTAATTTTCTTAAAGAATAAGAGTATTTTTGTCTGGACAGTTGTAATATATGTAAAATATATTGTATTAAATATATTATTACAAACTCTCATAGTCTATGGGCTTAACCAGGTTTTTATGAGATGGAGTTCTTAATTAAATTAAAGAGTTTACCATGATTTCCTAATTTGTTTTGAATAATTACAAAGAAAATTATTTATGTATCAAAATAAAGTCATATATATCTTGCTATTTACAATTAATAAGTTAAATCAGTACAATTTACAATTGCCTCAAAGACTTTAATGAAACTAAATAAATAAAATAATTCCTAATAATCAATGTATTGATTATTGAATTAACGTATTGAATTATTTTATAAATTATAACTACATATTTGACAGTTTCTATATTTACAATAAAGTACTTATCATGTATTCATTCTGTACCACCTCAGTTTAGTTCAGTTCCCACTAAGCCCACAATGCTCTAAGAGTTCTCCGAGCACCCTAATTCACAGTAGTGTTCACTCGCCGGGTTTCACACCCTTTCGTCCGTTCACACCACAAAAACCACGTCCTCCATCGTCTCGCAATCTCCCGTCGTCGTCCATCCTATTCGCCAATGTCCCTCACCGCACTCGACTTTGCCCGGTTACCGCACTCAGCAAAAGACTGCTAGCAAAAGACTACTGATCTCGGACCACTGCAATATTTATATAATCGTTGATCATCGCCCAGAAATTTCTAAAATGCCACCTTGCGCCGACAGTCCTAATTCCCAGAGTCTTAGTTCCCTAGTCCCTGGCTGTGAGGCCAGCCAGGTAAGGTGTCAATCATCGCCTGCCACCTGGCGATGGGACCATGAGCGGGTCTGCTTGGAGAGTGGAGAGGGTCGAGGTGGGTCACCCCACACAGAGCCGGGTCCGCGCATAGTGCCCACATCCCATGTGGCAGTACAAGCGTTACACTGCCCGCACCTTAAATCAGTACGTCCCGAAAAGACTCCAACATCTGAACTTTCGTACAGCGCCATACAGCCGATGTGGACAACCTTAGGCTTCACCAGAGAGCCCTGTCCACAAATATGGTAGACCATATCAATGATCTGTTTCAGGATCCTGTATGGGCCTTCCCAACATTTCTGTAGCTATGGGCAATATCCCTTCTGCCTTTGAGAGTTGTACAACCACACCAGTTGACCTTGAAAATCTTCTTCAGGCATTCTCCTATCATATCGTGTTTTCATTCTGTCACTGCTTATTTTTAAGATGCTGCCAGGCAAACAAGTGAATGCCAATCAACCTTTATTGTAGTTTAATTACATATTCTGGAGTGGCTGCTTCTTCTTCTACTGGACGTACGAATAGCAGTTCACTGGGAAGATTGAGCTCTCTCCCAAACAGCATCCATGAAGGTGTTACCCTTGTTCAATTGTAAATTTCTGTACGATATGCCATGAGAAATAAGGGTACCTTGGAGTTCCATTTCTTATGGTTGTCTTCCTCGAAAATCGCCAGGTACTGTTCCATGGTATGATTTAGCCTCTCGACCATTCCGTCCGACTGAGGGTTACTTCATTCCTAAAATCCTCGTTACCTATTGAAAAAGAGCAGCTTCAAAATTTCGTCCTTGATCAGAATGAAGCTCGAGTGGCAATCCAAACCTGGAGAAATCATATTCTACGAGTGCATCAGATACAGTACCAGTCTATTGGTTTGGAACTGGTATGACCTCGGGCCACTTCGTGAAGTAATATTGCACTACCAGAAGGTACCGATTTCGCCTCTCGGTTACTGGTAATGGCCCGAGAATTTCCACTGCCATTCGCTCAAATGGAGCCCTAGTATTGTATTTCCGAAGGGGGCCTCGTCCCTTAATCCTCGGACCCTTCCTCGCGGAACAGGCGTCGCACCGACGGCACCACTTCTCAGAATCCTCCTGTTAATGTAGCCAATAGAGTCTCAGTCGTACTCTGTCAAGAGTCTTTTTCACACCACAGTGACCACCTGCTGCCATATTGTGCAGTTCTCTTAGCACTTATGGGATTCGGCACTCTTATAGGACCAATTGTAAGCGACTTTGTTTCCCATCATTACTTTCCCAGATCCTGTAAAGGAAGTAATTTTCCAGTAAAAGGAAATTCCACTGTGCCCAGTATGCCTTGACTGTCGGGCCTAGGCTGGATATCTCCTCCCATCTTGGTCGACACCCAGCTTCTTTCCACTCCAATATTGTATGCAAGGTGAGTCAGTAAGCTGATCATTTCTAACATCAATATAGTTCCATGTAGGTGGCCCATCACCCGAAAGATAGACTTAAATTATTTTCCTTCTTGTCTTTCATGATAAACGACCTCTTTCCTCCTGGTGTTCACAATGACGACGGAATAATTAGCCGTCTCTCCTGGGAAATGCATCCGCATTAATGTGAAGGTCTCCTGGCCTGTGATGTATTTCAAAGTCATATTCTTGCAGGTACTGATCCACCAGGCTATTTGACATTCGGGGTTATTTTAATTTAATAGGAAGTGTTATGATGCATGATCAGTTCTTAGTAAGAAGTGTCTGCCATAAAGGCATAGGTAAAAATGTGCAATCTCCTTCACCACAGCCAGGAGCTCCCTACATGTCACAGAATAATTTATCTCTGGCTTGTGTAGTACCTTACTGTTGTTTTCCAGTGGCGTCTCCTTTCCATCCTAGATCTGAGATAACACAGCCCCAATGACTACATCAATAGTATCAGTATCTAAAATGTATTCACATTCTCTACTAGGAAAGCCCAGCACTATGGAGATATCAAAATTTCCTTTAGTCTATTAAAAGCAACTTCGCACTCTGTATTCCAATAAAATTGTATTTTTGCCTCAGTCAATTCATGCAGTGGCTTGCGGTCGTGGCGAACCCAGACACAAATCGTGGGTAGGAAGCAAATAAGCCCAGGAAACTTCGCACTTGAGTTTTATCAGTTAGTAAAGGCAATTCTCTTATTGCTCTTGTTTTCTCAGGGCCTGTTTCAATCCCATGGGCCGACAAAACATAGTTCAAGAAATTAATTTTCTTTAGGTAAAGGTGGCATTTCTTAGGAACTAATTTCAGGTTGGCTGCAGCCACTTTCTTAAACACAGAATCTAAGCATGTCAGGTGCTCCTCAAATGTTCTTCATGTTACCACGATGACATCTTGGTACACCTGAAAAATGTCCAATTGCAGAATTTTCTGCGTCAGTCGATCAAATGTGGCAGGGGTATTCCATAACCCAAAGGGCATAAATTTTAATTACCGGGTTCCTTTTCCTTGGACACAGAAGGCTCTCTTTTTCTTTGTCTTCTGGGCCACCTTGCACTGCCATTACCTGCTCTTAATGTCTAAAGTATAAAAGCGCTGTGAACCTACTAGGCTATTAAATATGTAGTTTAGCATTCGCAGTGAGTAAGAATATTTCTTGATCACATTATTAAATTGGCGGTAATCAATACAAACTCTAATAGACCCACCTTTCTTTTTAACAAGCACATGGGAGAAGACCATGGACTGACTGATGGTTCTATCACATCTAAATCCGTAATATCTTGCAGAATACTATCAACCACCTCATGCGAAGCTAGCGGTAGTCGACCTTGGTGGCTCATTTATGGGTCTTGCATCCCCTGTGTCGATGTGATGGCATGCAACATTAGTTCTGCGAAGGTCGTTGGGCTCACAGGAGAAGGTGCCTCTATTTCTCTGTAGTTATTCTGAAACAGCCTTTTCTTGTCGCCAGTTGAGGTTTTCTCTTGTCCTTGTTAACAGTTTCCCCAGAACCTCTGGTAGAGGACATTCGATATTTTGTGGCATCGAAGCTTATGGAACATTTGTAAGTACCTGTTAGACCAACTTGCAAACCCCTACAGTGTCCTCCTCCTCAATATAAACAGCATGGTCAGATAAATTAATCATCCTTACTATCAATCTGTCTGATTTTGAAGAAATCAATGTCCTTAATACAGTGACACAATCTGGTAAATGCCACATTTCTGGGCTGGTTAAATTATGCCCAACTACCTGACGAATTTTCCCTGGCATCTGCCTGGAATAAATTATTTGCTAGAAGCAAGGAGCACAGTCGTCTGATTTCACACTACTGGAAATATGATTGGCTAAGATAAATCTCGTCATGTTGACATTTGACATTACCAACTCGGTATTACCTGCCAGCAACAACCCCAGTCGAGTATCGATACAGCACCCCAGCTTATGTGACACATCAAGAACCAAAATGCATTTGTCCTCTATTTATGCTATGTAAATATCATGATGTATGCTTAGGTTAGCGAGTTTTAAGAGTGCCCATCTCTTGCCTCTAACTGGTGTGGTCTTGTCTGTTACCGTGGTTAAATATTAGTGATCTATGCTCTTATCGGAAGTTCGCTGGGGTAAGGCCCGAGAACATCTGGTTGTACCACCATTATAGTCGCCCCTGTATCAACGACTATTTGTCAAGAAACATCATCTAGGCTCCCATCCACTAACATGGCATCCATGTCCTGTTTCACAGAACACACCTGCAAGAACATTAGAGCCTTCCCTCCAGTAATCACCGGCCTTTGCCCCTTAAGAGCATTGCTTACAAATTTCCCGAAGATGTTGCACTCTCACATGGCCCTCGCTGCCTGCTCCCTTTTGCTGCTGCTGAAGACAATTGGATCTGAGATGCACTGGCTGTCCACATGGCGTACATTCAGGCCATTTAGTTGGAGGACGGCAAATCTGTAGCATGGACCATGGAAGCGATATCTCTCATCGTCATCTACAATTCCTTCAGCATCCTCTTGATTCTGTCACCCTCATCTTCATTCAACATCACTACCTGCACTGTATGTCGGGGACTGATGCCTGCCTTGCTGACTCTACCTGCAGTGCTCGGGACAAGGCATTTTGAATGGTGTGAGGCATAGCAATGTATAGGTTGTCACACCTCGGTGTTGGCGATAGTGTCTATAAGAAGCCGACTGTGTTGACAAATCGTGCCTCATCAGAGCATCCTTCCAGAAACAGGTGTGAGAGCCTGACGATGTCCTGCCACATTTATTGCAGTGGTTCCCCTGGTCGCTGCACGCAGCTTCGCAGTTGGGCATGGTGGGTGTGTCGCATGTATCGGTTGCCGAAACGCAGGTCCAGTGCCGACACCAGTGTACAGTACTCCAGTCGATGTCACTCAGGCAGCGACTGCAGTATACTCAGTGCAGGTCCCCTCAGTACAGCAGCCAGGTAGTAAGCCCCTTGCTCATCAGTCCAGCCATTCAGGGTGGCAATGATCTCGAACTGGTGCCGGGATTCGTGGCAAGGTGTCTGCCCATTGTAGGGAGCAGGCTTTATTGATCCGCCTTTACACATTTCTGGCTGAGGTGTACCCTCACTGCAGAATTTCTGCATCTCTCCTACGATGGCTGCATTGGTGGCGACCACTTCCTTCTCCTCGCTGCCTTCTTTCGTCGGCTCATTAGGGGTCGATTTAAGGTCCTCCTCAGCTGCTGCAAGTCTTCTCCCCTGCTGCTGTAAGAATTCCTGCCATTCCTTCTTGACGATGTTTACTTCCTGCTCCTGAATTACTTTATAAATTATATACACATCTTTGATAGTTCCAGTATCTATACATTTTATAAAACTCAAGGTCTGTCTGTTAGTGCGTTTATAACTCGAGAACCACAAATCAGATTTACGTGATTTTTTTTTAATTCATAGCTATGTTCTCTGGCCAGGTTTAAGTATATATTTCGTTATGTAAAGTAACATAAGAAATAAGCTGTGACGATAATAGTGAATCAATTCGGAAAAAGTTTGCCGCCAGCGCGCTCTCTTGCAATACACTGTCTAAATCATTAAATATGGAACAATATCATGAAGTAAAGAATTTAGTTGAATAAAAAGACCCAAAAAACTCCGCGGTAGAATATATATCTATCTATAACAGAGAAATACTTATAAGCGTTTTTAGATTTTAATTTATCAATAATTAAATACAAAACATTTTAGCTGTTGTTTTCCCATAAAAAAAACTTTCAGCTATTTTACTTCAACTTGGAAATGGAGCCGTCCCAGAAACCAATGGAGAAATATCGATTGAAAATATTAACTTGTTCACAAATATTAATACTCTGCACGATTTAATTCAACTAATTTATCCAGACGTCCGAAGAATCACAACCAAGCCTCTGACATGGTTCCAAGAGCGTGCTATCTTAATATCAAAAAATTAAATCGCCGAAAACATCAATAAAACTATCCTGAACATAATTGAATCACCCTCCCGAACGTACACGTCTGTGGGCACTGTTGTTGAAGAGGAAGACGCAGTCCACTATCGGACTGAATTCTTGAATTCCCTTAATCAATCTGGTTTGCCTGTTCATGCTCTTGTTGTAAAAATTGGCGCACCAATCATGTTATTATGGAACATGTTCAATGGCACTCACCTACAAGTAAACATTTTGAGGGATTATGTTATTGAGGCAACTATTATGAATGGCAACAGTACTGGCGAAAAAGTCTTAATACCCAGAATACCCATGATTCCAACGGATTTACCTTTCCAGTTTAAGCGTCTACAATTTCCAATCAGGGTTTGTTTTGTTATGACTATAAATAAGTCACAAGACCAAACCCTGAAAGTTGCTGGAGTTAACCTCCAACAGCCATGCTTTTCAAATGGACAATTATATGTCGCATGTTCACGTGTCATTTGCATTAGCAATTTGTATGTACTTGCGCCCAATAAAAAAACAAGAGATGTTGTGTAAAGAGGCCCTGCGATAAAATATATGTCTTTAGATTAGAAAAATAAAAAATTAACAAATGACTTCATGCAAAATATTAAAATTTAAAAAAAAAAAAAGTACGCTTAAATTTTAAAAAAATGGGTCGTGATTATCTATCTTATAAGTAACACTAAATAAAATTCAACTTCATTTTTAAAAAAAAATTTAACAATAATTCTGTAGTCCACGCGAGTGGAGCCGCAGGCACATCTAGTTTAAAACAAAGTCCTTATCACATGTTCATACGATTCCACATCAGTTTAGTTCAGATCCCAACAGTCCGCAATGTTCTAGAGTTCTCCGATCGCCCTCATGCACAGTAGCCTTCAATCGTCAGGTTTCACGCCCTCTCGTCCGTTCACACCACAAACACCTCGTCCGCCATCATCTCGCACTCTCCCGTCGTCGTCCGTCCTCTTCATCAATGTCACTCACCGCACTCGACTTCGCCCGATTACTGCATTCAACGAAATACTCCTAACAAAAACTACTGATCCTTGGGTTGCCGCAATATTTATATGGTCATTAGGCATCGCCCAGAAATATCTCCAAATGCAGTGTGCACCAAGGGGTCTTAGTTCCCTGGATATACTTGCGCATCCTCTCAATTTGTCGGCTTATCCTGCAGAAGCAGGAAGGGCTGTGAAGCCAGCCAGGTCAGCTGTCAATCATCCCTCGCCGACGGCGACGGGAATGCGAGAGCGTCTGCCTTGAGGGTGGGAGGGTCGAGGTCGGTCACCTCCCACAGAGCCGGGTCCACGCATAATGCTCGCATCCCCTGCGGCAGTAGGCACATTACAATATGTTTAAATTCAATTTTCTGCAATCATGTAAACAATGCAGATAGAATAGTAATTTCAAATAATTTTTTTTCTGTGGTAATGAATAATCGTAAAGTTAATGTTTGTTTAATTGGAAGATGCATCGTGCGGTAGGTAGTGTCTGGAAATGCCCACTCAACACAAGACGTATTCCTTGGAAATGGCTGCTTGGAAGGGCTCTCTGTCTCCCCAATTCGATGAGCCAAAGACTTTTGCTTAATTAATTTGGCATGGGGGATTAGAACTGCAAACAGTTGGCAGCTCGTGAGCGGGCTCTTTTGTGTTTAAAATGACCATCATGGTAAAGCACTACACGCATTCAAAGCATTTTGACCCGCCAATAAGAAGCCAGAGACCACTAGATAATTCCCTCAAGTCATACAATAGCGTGTACGTATTAAAATGTAAGAGAATGAGATTTTGATATGTGAATTTTTATTGAAATTGGTTATACGAGACTTTAAGTATATATGCTAGGAATTGTGTAAGTTTGATGCAATTTGTGTGTGTGTCTATGGAGACGCGGTAAGTTGGAAGGGAGGGGGAAGGCCTACCCTTTATTGACAGTGATTTTTTTTTAAATCGCATTAGTTAAACTGTATGCCGATTTCAGGGAAAGTTGGGTGTTCGCTCGCGAGGCGTTCAGACGCTCCGGGCTGCAGCTGCAAGTCAGTTTCGAGAAACTGAAATGATAGAATTGTATATAAACTGATTCGCGAGGCGTAAAGGCGATCGGGGTAATCTTCAAGCCAGCTTCGAGACTGGAGAATCTGAAGTATTATTTAAACTTATTCGGGTGGTATAATTTCTTGCGGAATCCTTTCAACGTTCGCGGATGTGTTCTCCCTAGAGCGATTGTGAATGAGAGATTGATTGTAGTCAGTGTGGTAGTAGAATTTAATTAGCTGTTAAACACACAGTTTTCTACATGATCAGAACTACTTAAAGTAACTAGGGTATGTTAAAACTTTATACACATGCTGTAGTATTTACAACATTTACTTAAGAGGGAGATGACGAACAAAATTAAAATATTAAATACTATTTTGATAATGTAAAATTTTTAATGTTTTTCTTTTCTATAATTTTATATTTTGAACATCACAAAGGATTAAATTATTTATGTTTCTATTTAAACTACAGCATTTACAATTATTACATTTTTATAATTCATGCATTTTAAATATTGTAAGAAGACAGAATTATATTGATTTTACGAAACTACTACTTGTGGGAAATTATGAGCAGTTGCTTTTGAATTGGTTGATGTAATGAAAAAAGCAAAATTATGTCAGAGAAATAAATATATATTTATGTATGCAATTTTTAGGAATTTCAGCAGCTACTGATAAAGGCTTAGTAGTTAAAGTTTTTTATTTTTTACGAAATGAATAATATTTTATGTTAACATTTTAAAGTGATACGGAAAATTATAAAGTAAAATTTTATAACCGAAAGTTGGAGTTCTTAAAAAATTATATGTTACGTTTCCAAAAATAAAAAACAAATAACCATTTTTTATTAAAATAAATGATTTTAAAAGAGGGAGGTTATGATTAATTACATACAAATATTTTTAAAAAATATTGTTATGAAGAAAGTTGTTTCATTCGTGACATATGATTTATGAAAAAATAATTTCTTGTGAAAAGATACCTATAATTTAACACATAAAAAAAACATACAGGATTTTAATATGTTACAACTATAGGTTTTTTATTTCTGAAATTTGTTTTTGGAATTACTGTTTAGGATAAAAATATAATAAAGTAATATATTATTTTAAAACATTATTTAAACCTAGAATATTTATGAATTAGCCAAAAAATTTAAAATAATATTTTTTAATAAATTTGTTAAAATATGTATTTAAAAATTATTAATCTAAATTTTTTGGGTATTCTGAGCAAGCGTTATTGAAATATTTCATAAAAATTTGACAAACTGAGAAAAATGTTTCTTTTAAACGATAGTTTTAATTAGATCGATATATTTTATTTCTTACTAAACAAATATAATTATAGAATACGTGCCCACCGGAATTAAACCAGTAGAGGGATTATGGGGACTTTGGCACATTGAGACCTGGGACCGGAGCGTCGGAGCTCTTCGTGCTGTCATTCCGGTCGGCCAGTGGCCATCTTGTATCCAGGTGACTTTGACCCTGACATTGGCCCCGGTGACCTTTGACTTTGAAAACACAGAAAAAAATCCAAAAAATGTTAAATATATAATAAATAAAAATAATAAAAAGATATATAAAGATTTTTAAAAAATTATTTTAAAAATTATTTTAAAATAATAAAAAAATAGTTTTAAAATTATTTTTAAAAACTTACATTTACGGAAGTCTCTTTTCGACCCCCTCCACCAACATCAATACTCATTCTATTGTGTGCAGCCAACTTGGTATTTTTTGATTGTCATTTGTTTAAAGATTGCTGGCAGTCGCCATATTGGTATTTTCGTCTGTCATTAGTATATACATTGCTGGAAGATTCCATCTTAGTTTTCGTATGTCATTTGTTTATATATTGCTGGAAGATGACATCTTGATGTATCATTAGTCATTTGTTTATACAATGCTGGAGGACAACATCTTGGTTTTCGTTTGTTATTTTCTTATACATTGCTAGAGGATACCATCTTGGTTTTTTCGTTTGTAATTTGTTTATAAATTGCTGGAGGATTCCATATATTTTTTCGTTTGTCATTTGTTTGTACAATGCTGAAGGACACCATTTTCGTTTTCGTTTGTTATTTTTATACGCTGCTGGAAGATACCATATTGGATTTTCGTTTGTTATTTGTTTATAAATCGCTGGAGGATGCCATATGGTTTTTTCGTTTGTCATTTGTTAATACATTGCTGGAGGACACCATATATAATTTTCGTTTGTCGTTTGTTTATACATTGCTGGTGGACGCCATCTTGGTTTTTCGTTTGTCATTTTCTTATACATTACTGGTGGATGCCATCTTGGTTTTTAGTTTGTAATTTTCTTATACATTGCTGCAAGGCACCATCTCGGTTTTCGCTTGACATTTATTTATACATTGCTAGAGGACACCATCTTGGTTTTTCATTTGTCATTTCTTTATACATTGCTGGAAGATGCGTCTTGTTTTGTTATTAGTTTATGCATAGCTGTGGAAGCCATCTTGTTTTTCGGTTGTCATTTGTTTATATATTGCTGAGGACACCATCTGGAATTTCATTTTTTTTTCATCACCTCACTGGTGTTAGTGTATTTATTATCGATTTACCCACCAGGAGAGCTGCCGATTTAGCCACCAGGTGGCAGCTATATTTGTTAATGTTTTTAAAGTATAGGTGGTGCTGTTGTCACCCTCCATGTTGGATTCTATTTTCAACACATAGGTGGCATTATTTTCTTGATTCAGCAGCGAGGTGAGCTGTCGGTATTTATATTTATAGTCATAGGAAAATATGTAATTTTCCATTCCTATTTTACAAAAAATATTTTTTTCAATGAACAGTGTACCTACATGCATGACGAGGGAATTAAACTACATGCATAATTTATTAAATACATATTTTTTGATAAAAACTTTCAGACAGATTATAAAAAAGTATTTTTTATTTAAATAATAATTAAAGCACCATTGCATTGCACCTTATACAATTGAGGAGGCGCTAATGTATTAATTACCTATTTCGTCGCCGTACGACCTGCCTATTTAGCCAGAAGGCCGCAGCCATATTTGTTAATTTTTTTAAAGTATGAGTGGGGCTGTCGACATCCTTTTCACTGCCAAGTGAGCTGACGGTACCCGCTCATTCTGACGATTCAGCTGCAAACTGAGCTTTGGGCACTCACAATTGTTTCATATACATAAAAAATACCTGTAATTCTCCATCATATTTAAAGAGTTTTTTTTTTCAATCTACAGCATACCTTTATGCATAATTTATTAAATCAATAATTTTTGTATTAAAATTTTAAATTAAAACCGATAAAAAATAATTTTTTGTTTTAACGCTAATTAAATTACCATTGAAATTGAGTATTTGTTTTGTTACAACTCACCCCAACACTTTAATCTGACCAATTATTAACCCACGCATAATCCCTTACCACTATCGCTCTTATTTTCAGTATTGTCCACTAGAGCGTGCTAGTGTGGGGAAAGTATATAATGGGAAAAATGTCGACATTCGGCAATGTTTCTCGTCTGATGCCAGAGGTGACATATCACTCTCTCACCCCTCGTCTTTTAGCATTCTGGCTGGTTAGTTCAGATATTTAATTCAATCAGGTTGCACGATATTATCAATTATGCACAAAATGCGCATACATTTTCCGTGAAATTACAAATATGTTGAAATTTGGTGTATCGGTTCGGGTTAACTAGTCTATAGAGGAATATGTACCCTCATAGACGTCATAAAATACCAAAGTACCCGCGGCGCTACTGTAACACTTTGTTTGCATTCTTCAAATGTGTTCGAAGACAGGAAAAGTATGAATTTTCGAATAATGCAGATCGAGTGACATATAATTGTGTGAAATGTGGCATGGCATTTTCTAGGCACGATAACTTGCAGATGCATGCAAAAACCCACCTAGCTGTAGAACCTTCACCTGCCAAAACCCCGTCGTGTACAGTCTCCTTCTCAGCAGCGTACGAGTGTACTTCCCACAAAACTAAATGTTCAGGATGAGCATCCACTATCGTGTCAGCAACCATCCGCCCAAGAATCGTGGCAATGTCTGGGTTTGTAAATTTCATAGGTTCACTGTAGGCCCAAAATGCATTCCATCACAGTATAAAGACCTAGCTTCCGTAACGAGAGCATATTTATTTGTAAGATATTGGCACATGTAACTCTAATGGGGAAAACATTGCTGTTGGTTCTCCAAATAAACACATCATTAAAATAATATAATGTAGATATGGCTCAAACACAGCTTTGCAAAACCAACCCCATTCAAAGAAAGGAATGTATTCGAATCAAAAGGCAAGATATCAAAAATACTGTAAAAACATAATACTGGAAATACACGCCACGAGAAAGAAACATACTAAGATAATGTTTCGGTTTAAATGTTAACGGAAAATCTATCACACTAAACAAAATGTTTGTCCTCTGAGTAACAATTTTTAAGATTTTTTGCGAATTCGCGAATTTCTCGGGTCTCTATTGATGAGTTCCAGGAAGCGTGGTAGTATGTACTTCAAGACACTATCTGTCACCTGTAAGATGGAATGCCTCGTTGCCTGTATAACCATGAGAGGAGGCTGTACCTCATACTGAACACATACTTGCAGATGCTAAACAACATGGATTTAATATGTAGATTTTTTTTATATGTCAATAGATACAAAAAGTTTACACTCATTACTGGGTAATTTACTTAATCTTTTCTTTAATACTTCACAGTCAAATAGAAAATTATCTGAAAAACAGAGGCTGTGACAGCATACAACTCACAAACAGACAAAAGTTTTGAGTTCGTATAATATCACTTCCCGATATAGACAATATTTAATCTTTTTTTGAACTGCTGATTACCACAATGAAATGCTGAAGTAAAAATTTACAAAACAGTTATATAACAATGTTTAACTCTTAAATTAAAAAAAATATTACACATTTTAATTTTGATACCGTTTATATATTTTGTAGCACTAAACATTCCAATTTATTTTAACAATCTTAACAACCACAATCTGACATTCCAAAATCCTGACACCATTTTATTTCAACATAGGAGTACACTGCTTAAAATATTCTAATTAATACTATACAACATGAAGTTTTAGAGAATGTTGATCTGTTGGAACGTATTAATAACCATTGTACATACGTATTACAAACAGTTTGAAATTGCATAATTTTAACTTCGCTGCTAATTTTAATATTGTATAATATTCCCAGTTTCTTCTGTAAATTTTCAGTGGCACATCAGTGTGACTTCTGCTGCAAGGACTTTGCCTTCAAGCTTACTACACGACAGCACGAAATTCAAGTGCCCGAATAGTTGGTTTAATATTAAATAATAGTTGCATAATTACACAAACTATTTTGTTTCATGAAATAATTTTACTTAATCATAATTAAAACTTGTGCATAAGGAACTGTAACATAATAAATGTTGTGAATAATGTGAGAAGTGTGTATTTTACCAGAAATAGGCATTGAAAAGTTGCACGATTGTTCCAGTTTAAATATCAATCTCAGAAGAACATAAACCACAACAAATCTACACACATTCTACTCGCTTCCAAAAATATACAAGTAGGAAATTAATACAGAAATACATTATCAATCAACAAATAAAACTCAAACAAAATGACAAACAACACCAGCCTTCAGTGGACTTAACCTTATTATTTCAAATTATTCATCTTTTAAACCAATAGTTAGCGGTGCAAATAACTTTTAAATCAACTGATAAAGCAAATTGAAACTCCTGTTAAAAATGATAGTTCTCAAGTTGTCAATCAGATATAATGGGAGAGCAGGTGTCACATTAAACTGTTTAAATTCAGAAAATGGGGGAAACCCGTCACCCTTTAGAAGGAGTCTGCTATAATGTAGTTAAAATATCAGTAACTCGGGGGAAATCGCAGTTGCAGTTTTTGTCCGTTATTGAAGGTCCCTCACTGTCTTTTTAACTAGTATTAAATTGTTAATATTAGCATCCCTGTGATTTCACTCAAAAGTCTTAGATCAATTTTAAAATACTTTATTTGAATGAGTGTATATTAGTTTGCTGTTGAAATAACAAGACATGAACAATTTGAAACACAATTTAATGACTATAAGATTTGCACACTTTACATTTGTTCCATTATCAGTTAATGACAATAAATTCGGTTAACCATTAGGTTTCCTGTACTACATCATACACCCATATATTTCAACAAATGCATCCACATAAACAGAACTGTGAATTTTTGGCACAAATTTGAACAGGACAATAGAACTATAAAAATAATTTTAATTCTTCTATAAAAATTGACTGATTTGTCACTAAAACAGTGAAAATAAATATACATTTTTGTGTAAAAACAAATATCACTTTACCTGTAGATGTGAGTATATTACCTTTTCTACTCATTAAGTAGGTTAGCTAATTTTATTTTATCATATTAACATTGAATAGTTATTAACGCTCCAAAGATCCGAAATTGTTTCAATTAATTTATAAACAATGTCACGTTATTTTACCATTTTTGGGCCATTTCATGAAAATAACACTAGTATTTCACAAAAAATGTTTTGCTCAGTATAGATAGATATTGGAAAAACCATCCATGCACAGACATACTGACACACACAGAACCTGATGTACTTATGGCATGTGCATATGCACACAACATGTGCAGTCACAATACTTCATCAAGTGAAAGCAGCTTCTACAAACGGAATTAATTGGAAACCACAAATGGCAGAATAAGGAAAGTTCGCAGCCATTAAACATGTAATGTTTTACATTTCTAAATTAATAAAATATTTTGATATTTTTGTTATATCATTTTTAGAAATTTTATAAAATAAAGAAAATTTTCTCAAGCAGAATTAACACTATTTTAATATATATTACTCAAATTATTATACAGAACATTTTTAAAAAACCCAGAAGGCCTTCCAACAGTCAATGAAGAAGTATGTTATGAAAGGGGCAATTTCAGTTTTCAATAATTCCACAAAATCAATGCCAAGACAGTTCCTGGATACAAACTATAGTAGATACCTTCCTTGCTCCTAACTGTCCAAGCTGTGTTCCACCTCTAATGAATTTGTTTTTCATGAGATGTTAGGTAGCACAAAAAATGTGAACTGTATTAGATTTTTATTTACAGCGAGTAAATACCATTCATTGGTAGTTTTGAAAAACGAATCTCTTTCCTTTAACAGTTTTGCAAGGTATTGGTTGTGTTTAAAATCCCAGAATTGCTTACATGTAGTTTGTTACCAAAAATAATGCTAGACAAACAAGTCACAAACACAACCACTAAATATGACTTCCAAATTTGTAAGGATTTCACAATATAGAAAACCTGTACACTGCTCTACAGATAAGTACGAAACTTACAACACTGAGAAAAAACTATAAAAAGAATGTGCATGGTATAACATATTCTGTAATTATTTATCTACATCAAATTTTTATCTTATTTAATACCTCATACAACAACTGTAGCTTCAATTTAATACAACAACCCCAATTAATTGGTCATGTGATTGATACACTTAATATTCTATATAATGCTACATTTTAGCCAATGATGTAACAAAGTATATGCTAAAAATCTGAAATGATGATATTGCAGAGATCAACTGATAACTATACAAAAAGATGATAAGTAGTAATCTAATTACTTGGTATAACCAAAATGAGATGGAAAAAATTTATGTAAAAATGCCATAGGCAAGTTATGCACATCAATCACCAATCATGCATCAAAGACTTTTATTATTGGTTGATGGAAGATAGATGGTTCAGGTTATTAATACGAGTAAAGGGTATACTTTACTTCAAGCCTGCATTTCATTCAATGCCTGAAGAGACTTCACAAAAAATGTAAAAAAAAAACGTTTAACACATTATATGTGATAACTAGCCTGTAGACATTTACACAAGCACCACAAAATACAATGCATCAACAAAGTATGTTTTGGCATCATGTTGCTGGATATGTTATTCTGTGTTAGTTTTACACAAAGGTCCATCAAAATAATAAGCAATTCAAAATAACACTCGTAAGAAGAACCGGAAAATAATGCCCATCTCACAAAAAGCGTTAAACTAGAATCTCCCCCCTTCTCCTATTTCAAAATAAAATCGAGCCCCAGCAAACTTACTTGGCAATTACAAAAATAAAGCAGTTTGGAATGCCAGTCTAGCTATTGACACATGTCACGTTCCTCCTGTCTCAGCCCATTTGTCCTGCCACTACTGTGCAGCCACAATGTACCCTTTACTGGGGACTCGCTGCGCCCCAAACAAGCGGGTGTCCGCTCCTCCTGTCTCAGCCCATTTGTCCTGCCACTACTGTGCAGCCACAATGTACCCTTTACTGGGGACTCGCTGCACCCCAAACAAGCGGGTGTCCGCTCCTCCTGTCTCAGCCCATTTGTCCTGCCACTACTGTGCAGCCACAATGTACCCTTTACTGGGGACTCGCTGCGCCCCAAACAAGCGGGTGTCCGCTCCTCCTGTCTCAGCCCATTTGTCCTGCCACTACTGTGCAGCCACAATGTACCCTTTACTGGGGACTCGCTGCGCCCCAAACAAGCGGGTGTCCGCTCCTCCTGATTCCACAGCCGGCACAGCATATTGGGAGTAAACCCCGCTGGTCTACTCCTATGAAATCATCAGAATTAAGTGACTGTCTTGCCTTCATGCCTCAAGAGGTAACTTTTGAGGGCATGATAATTCAGGCCGGCTAAGTTAAGAAGAGTTCCTAGTAATACCACCGAGGAAATTAATGCAGTGAGGGGGATGCAATGATCCCTAAAATCCAGTCACCCCTTGTGTGCTCACTTCATTCAGGGTTTCCACACTTGTGTGTGTGTGTGTGTGTGTGTGTTATGTGTAAAATGCTAATATATCTTTGTTTTTCAAGCTATCTCGTATGGCAACCTTACACCCTTACTCAGGATAAATACATGACAGACTACCCCATATACCCCCTGTAGAATTAAAAATAAACTTGGTGTAATAATCTCTGACAACCCTTTTTAAATATAACAGTGCAAGTGAGTATTATAAGTTAACCAGCAATGGCCTTGGAGATACAACTCCTATTCACGTAATATTTATGTTGATGAATTTGGTCTTGCCAGCTTATATATTTTCTGAGTGTTATTGTCTTGTAAAATTGATTCAAAAGCGTTTAATATGTTTTTATATTAGTAATCAAAAGTGCACCTGTTTTTGTTGTGTAACGTGTCTTTTCAATTTATCGCAATCTTGACACAAATTTGTTTGTCCTCCAAGCGGGCTCGCGGCATAATGATTGGCCTGGGCTCCGCATGCGTAGGCCGTGGTCGTGCTATCTAGTCGTTCCCAGATCTTCAACTTTTTCTCAGTATGTAATGCCAATAGTTTTTCTCTTTATTATATTTGAACTTAGTGTATAAAATGTTATTTCATCTAGGAACTGCACCACCCCCAACCCTGCTGACACACTAGTCGGGATGTAACTCACAACTCTATTTTTGTGTTGCGCTGGAATGAAAGGACAGGGGAACCGGGAGATCCCTGAGAAAATCCACCGATGAGTGGCATTATCCGACACAATTCCCACGTGCAAAAATCCGGGAGTGACCTGGCCGGGGATTGAACCCGGTTTGCCTTGGTGGGAGGCGAGCAGGCTAACCGCTTCGCCACCACGACCTCGCGTAACTTAAATGTGATGTACGCAATGATGAATTACAGTGCTATTGGGCATATGAGATGGCCCGGCGAACAATCTCACCCTGCTGTACTGGTGTTCTGAGAGGGCCAACACACTCAAGAGGTAGGCATAAAACAGATTACTCAAAAATAATATTATCGTCTAACATCTCGTGCTCTGCAGTAGCTGTCATCTATTTTAAAACCTGTACCGTAACCGAAAACGTACGGACATAAGTCTAACCTGACATTTTCCTTGCTCCTTAGGCCACGACACCCCGGCAAGTGTCGATCAACTGGCAAAATATTCCAAATTTTGCTATTCGAAATTCCTACGTTAAAACTTCCCGCACCACTTTCGTAATGTCAAGTGTCGCCCTTTTGTGTTGCCAAAATACTCAACTTTCCTAACTGTTTACAGAAAAATTCCTTACCGCCAATTTTATGTGATCCTCACTTGTTATTGCAAGTGCCATTATCTGTTACAATCTCCTGTGTAAATCACGCATATTTTCGGCCAAAACTTCAAAATGATGGCAATTTTTCAGACAGACAAACAGAAAGACGTTGAGTTTTATAATATGTATAGAAGAATATAATAATATACTAATCTGACTCACATATGGCCAATAAAACTGTTAAAGTCACGTGATCAACAGCAATTAACGAGTTTGCTTGGATTTTAATTTTCAACAAGCTCACCCTTTTATATGAAAAAAATATTTTGGACGAATGTATGACACATGTTTAACTCTAATTGGGAAAACATTTCCGTTGGTTCTCCAAACAAACACATCATTAAAAAATTGTAATGTAGATATGGCTCAAACACAGCTTTGCAAAACCAACCCCATTCAAAGAAAGGAATGTATTCGAATCGAAAGGCAAGATATCAAAAATACTGTAAAAACATAATACTGGAAATACACGCCACGAGAAAGAAGCATACTAAGATAATGTTTCGGTGTAAATATTAACGAAGAATCTATCACCGAGTGCCCGTTCCTCTCTAAACAAAATGCTTGCCCTCTCAGTAAAACATTTCTTTCAAATTCATGTTAAAAATAATTACATGTCGTGTACGGATGCGTTATGCTGCTTTCTATAAAGTAATCATGTCCCGGAAAACCCAAAAAGAGAGTAAAAACCTCTTCGGTAACCCTCGCGGTATAGGATATGCACAGTGAAGGATCTAATGCATTCCCCTTCACCCAAGCATAGACGCTCATCATTAAAAAAATATTTCTTCTTAAGTATAAAATCAGTACGTTAGGAAATTCAGGCAGCGGGAAAAAATATCCATATGGTTACTCCACGTGAAACGATATTTCTACCTCAGTGTACACATATAAAACTCTTTATACATGCAAATAATGTAGGTATAGAAAGTTTTGCGGGGGAAAAAAATTATATACCATGAGGAGACGCTAGCGTAAAGGTACACCGACCACAATTCCATATAATAAAATACTGTTACCTTCGGCAAACAAAATTTCCGTATTTTCATACACTCGTGTGCGCTCGCTTCATTAAGATATGCCTATATCTGATCCGCGGTAAAACACACCCAACCTCCTCCTCCAGAGTAAAAAACACGGCTACGTGACTTTGGCCGAATGAAAAGTGACATGCGAACATGTGTATGTATATGTGTGAGGCCTCTAATCCGGCAGGAGTCAATAGTAATAACTTTTTATGAACTACGCGAACTAATAAATAGTTTTATTACAGAGATGCTAGCCCTCTATGCATTTTTATATTACAGTCCGAATCCCAGCAAAGACACTTGCATACAGTTATCATTCAGCACCCTTAAAACTATTCGAGACGTATAAGGAAAGACTTCATAAGTGCGACATAATTACAGCATATTGCAGCCAGTGCACTACACGGGCCATGAAATTTTAGAGTTATGTTAATCCCTTTGAATGTAGAAAATTATATCTATGCACAAATTTTTGTATATAAACTCAGGCTCGAACTACACCTATGTTTTTTTTATTTGTATAAAAAATAATTTGTGAAATTTTTATTAATTCAGGTGAAATCAAAGAAACTTTGTGATGCTGTGAAACTAAGAAATAAGGGTTTAAAAACGATAATTCTCCAATTGTTCATATTTCAAACGCACAGACACCTACACACACACTCACACACTGAGTCCGAAATATCCCAATTGCAGGGGAGGCTGATAGACGCATTAAAAACCTAATAATACAAAAGCTTACTTAAAGAAGTGGATACGATTCCCATTACAGAATTAAACGAGAGACACGTGCAGTCTTAATCTGATCTCACGCACCCGTCCATCCACGCTGAACCAGGTGTTGAATTGGACTTTGCCCTAGCGCACTGACCGCCAGATAGCTGAGCGATGGTGACGTTGTTTGTCTGAGTTAGGGGGGTTGGGGGGAGTTCCTCGTCGCTCCAGTAGCATGTTTTATTTCTCACACACGCCAACTTTAATTCATAGGATAATAAATACAGATATCTGCAAGCAGAAGTCAACACCAGAGGAGACCCATGTTCAAGGGGACTCGGGTTCGATACTCGACTTGTTCGAACCGAATTTCTGTGTAAATAATTACTCCAGGCGAATGCCGGGATGGTTTTTTGGTCGAAACCTTACTTGGTCCTGCTTGCCCTAGCAACTCATTCCCTCTCCAAATAGTATAAAAGTTACTTTTATTATTATTTTAGCTTGCACACAACCTAGAAAATATAAACTCACACTGCTATTTTACAAGAATCTAATACAGTCAGGAATAAAATAATGTTTACATGTGTTCATTATAGGATATAGGGGGTTGTGCCATTTTCTCTCACATCGAATCCTCAGAATCGGGCTTTCAAAATCACGAGCCATCCACTTTCGAGGACGAAAAACATTTAAAAAATCGCAATAAGTAATGCAGGCAAATGTGTAGGTATTAACTTAAAAAAAATATATAACTATATGGAGCACAAATTGTTGTTTGGTATCAGCAATTCCTTGAATTTCTCAGTCATACCAAGATACCATTTTGCATTTTACAGGTATTTAAAACTACCATTTCGCACACGATTCGTTGTTGGCCAGTTTAGTAACTCTAGGAATATATACCGAATTCGTTTATTATTATTCTCTTCGTAATCCAATGAACGAGTCATTTTATCCGCTGATGCATATACTTAGAAATATTTCCACGCCCACGTACACAGTAGTCAATCAATATTAAACGTTTTGGGGGGGGGGACAGAATATTCGACCCACTCACATCGGCAAATACGAGTGTAAACCTAATTTCATGAATTAAACTTTTAATTCTTATTGCAACGGGAAAACCAAAGACATTTATGCACCGATTTTATATATATACACACAGGTGCATGAAACCAAGTTAAGGTAAGAGAAAACCAGCCAACCATTACAGAAATAAGAGACAAATTGCACAGTAACGAACTTAAGATAATACTCTTCTTGTCCCGAACAGTACTACATATTTATATTTGCGAATCGAAGCGATATTCCGAGGTGAAAACCCGCTAGTATTTTAAGTTTTATTAATCTTCAACCTTCAGAGGAAACGCCTATATTTGCACACCAAAAATCTGGCAATTTAAAAAAATATATATAATAAAGTTTAGTCTCCTAATGCATTTTTTTTTAATTACAGAGTAAGCTTCAAATATCAGAGCTAAATACAGATTCCAAAATAGTCCCAAGTTCATTATGAACCTGCAGAGATACGTACGCATGTTGACAAAGTTTCAGCCCAGGCATGCCAGTGTATCACATAGACATACGAAAGATATATTTTCGAAAGGTCTGAAGCGAGAGATAAATCACTCATTATCAGTGTTCATTTTTGCGACAAACTTTGTGCACTTCAATCACGCCCAGAAAGAGTTCTGACGCTTGCTAACATGCATGCGCTCTATCAGCCCCTCATGATGTCACGAAAATACAAAATCTCGTATTATGCAAGTACATAAGCAATAGGTTGAAAAAATTATTGAAAATACTCAAGTTTATGCACATGATGTATATAACCCATGCATAAATAAAAAAGTATCAGGCTGCATGAGTGATATCTCAGGTCAGATGGTCTACTGCAATCTACGAAATTATGACGATTTGGACACATCAGTTCAGGCTCCCCATCAAAAACAGAACCCCAGGCCCATTTCGCAAACCATGACCTCTTCCACGATGTCGCATAAAGCGGCCCATACACGTACATTATTATTGCGCAATAATCGGGTTTGTGCAATAAAGTTGATCGTGTGTGAATGATATTGAAGGGTTGTACAATATATTGTGTAATATTAAAAATTGTTATATATATTGCGCAATATGGGAAATATTGTACCGTCTGTAGCCAATATTGCGCAATACCGCGTCTGTTGCAATCAAGGTGTTGTGGAGAGCGTGTCGAAATGGCGAATATAACAGAAGAGAAAAGTTTCATTTTGGACTTTAACGAGGTGTACCATTCTCTGCCTGCTCTGTGGGACGTTAAGTGTAAATATTACAGTAATCAGGTAATCTTACGTGAACAGTATGACGTGCCACTCGAGAAATACCGCGAAAATTTCCCAAACGCCGACAAGTCACAAATACCCATCAACTGAATTTAATTCACAATAATATTGTACGTCTATGGCCGCTTTGCACAATCTATTGCATGACTCTTCGGCATTATCTCCACACGCTTCAATTTAATTGTGCAAACCAACTTATTGTGCAATAATATTGTATGTCTATGGGCTACTTCAATTATTTGTGCAATAAATTTGCACAATAATATTGTACGTGTATGGGCCGCTTTAGAGAGGGACCGCAGCGATGCAGCTGCTAGCGCGCTCGTTTTCCATCACGAGTACGCACACAGGATCCTAATTTTTGTACACACGTTTTCGCACAGGAGGTCCATCTTAACACCAGCCCATTCTTCACTCGGCCTCTTCGCCCCAACACGACGATACAGGTTCGATTCCCGGCAGGGGCGCTCCCTGATTTTCGCCCTTTTATTCCTCAAAAAAATTTCCTCATTGCTAAAAACATTCCTCATGCCTAAGAAAATATTCCTCAAAAACATTCATTATTCCTCAAAAAAATTCCTGGTCCCTAAAAATATTCCTCAGAAACATTCCATATTCCTTATAAACATTCCTCATTCCTGAAAATATTACTGAAAAACATTTCTTATTCCTCAATAACATTCCTTCCTCAGTTCGTATGTTTGTCAAACCAAATTCAGCCGATCTTAACAGCTTGAGAGAAGCATAATTCTTTAGATTGAACCACATTCCCCTTAGCACACTTTCTCACACAGTTTTTACTTAAAATAGACCCTTTCATTAGATTTTATACTGCTCTGAAATAATTAGTTTCTCAGAAAAGCAGTAGGGTAAGGTTCAATAAACCAAAAAGAACACAAATAAGAGTACATAAATTTATTATCCTACTTGTTCCATACAATCAAACTTTGCAGTTCTCTGATGCTTGAATATGATGGATACTACACAATTGTGTCACTCGATGTAGCCCCTTTCCTTAAGTTCACCGATGATTGATGATATCTCCTTACTGTGCAAGGCAATCAAATTTGTGAGTCTACCAAAAATATCATTAGGTCTTCAGGAAGTATGTAGTTGGCGTTCTTGTCGTCTTCTGCATTATTCACAGCCCTTTTTTTCAGTAAAACCGGTGGGGTGATGTGTGAGGACGTTGAAAAAATCGCCACTGTTTTCACCGTCAACAATGTCTTCATTATTGTATCCATGGCCCATCCCTTTTTGTGCAGAGTCATTACCCAATTCTTTGTCAGCACAAACATCAACGAGTATCCTTTCCTTTGAAGGAGTATCGTTGACAGTATTAGTCTTCGCAGCTACTGGTGCTAAGTTATTTTTTTGAAGTTCGTTATGTTCACATGACATTTTAGAAAGTTTATATTTCATACGATCCGATTTTACGGCACACTGTTCGTTGCTAGTGTTGACCATAGTTCCCTCGCCTTCTGTGGACATATTATGCAGTGTAATGTTAACAGGAGGAAGCGAAGTTGTCACATGCCCTTTCTCGGTAGGAGAAGGAACACTATGCAGGGTGAGTATAAAAGAATACCCCAAATTCGAAGGCCTATGATATCAAAACCAATCAGCCTACAACCTTGATTGACCAATCAAATGAACCGTGGAACTGTGAAGTTTGTTTGCCATACATTGATAAATGTTCAATGTGACCACCATGAGCGGACCGAACGACATCCACGCAATAATCAAACTCGTTCCACGCTCTTGTCAGCATGTCCGGTGTTACGGTTTGTATCACGTCCGTAACTCTCGGTTTGAGGTGGTGAGGGTGAAGCGAGCTCGAATTCGACACGCCAATGTTACGGGGACCGTCTGATGTTTCCTTTATGTGCCGAGAGATGACACTGGGAGCGTCTGTCGTCTCACTATGAGCGTGTGTTGTGTGTTAGTCCGCATTACGATGGCGACCTAACAACAGAAGGCGTCCTGTGTTATTCAGTTTGCTAAATGTGAATTGACTACTACAGTTCAACGTGAATTTCGTCGCAAATACGGACGTCGTCCTCCCGATAGGTGGGGTACCGTACGTTGGTTTCGTCAGTTCCGTAACACATGGTGCCTATGCAAAGGCAAAAGTTTCGGGCGGCCGCGTGTGTCCGAATAGAATGTGCAACGGATTCAACAAGCGTTCGTTCGCTGTCCGAGAAAATGAACTCGACAAGCTAGCCGAGAAATGCAAATCCCTCAATCGACGGTATGGATAGTGTAACGAAAGCGATTGAGGTACAAACCATACAGCTTACAGCTTGTACAGGCTCTTACAGAAAGGGATAAAGAACTGAGACGTGACTTCTGCGCGTTCGTTCTTGCCCAGAACGAGGAAGACGATGCCTTTATGTCTAAACTGGTTTTTAGCGATGAAGCGACGTTCCATACAAATGGTAATTCGAACCAGCACAACTTGCGGATATGGGTCCAGGAGCCTCCACATGAAACCACCAAACTCGAGTGCGCTTCCTCCAAAGTGAACGTGTATTGCACTGTATCCAAAGACAGGGGGTTTCGGGTAGGTGACTCCCTCGGGAGGAAGGTTGCCGGGCGTTTGAGATAGTGTGGCAGTACTATGCTATAGTAGCCAAGCCTGGTTACCGCATCGGCCCTAGAAAGGGTGGATGATGCATATCATATATCCTCTCTCCACTCGTGGAGACCCAAGGCTACCAGTGCCACCCCTGTGCCTTGCAAATTGGGCTCCGCCACCCGTTTCCGTATGGGAACCAGTTTCCTCGTGGCTGGTAAGGGGTATCTGCCATGATAGTTTGGGCCGATATCTAGTACCTAGGCCCGACCACTTGGCAGGGTGTCGGACCACTTGGCATTCAGGCCAATGGGGCCCAAGACAGGAATTTCCTGTGTGAAGAAATTCCCATGTATGGTAATGGTCAGTGCCCGATGACGGCTCCTCCAACTGTACTCCTAGTGGTGGGAAATGGTGGCAACGGCTTGGAGGCTGTGATAACAGCAGGAATATTTATGAGTGAACACAATGAAATACACTTCCAATTCATAGCGAGGGCTGCTATCCCTGTTTTCGGCCTTCCCCGAGAAATCTAAGACACATGCCACTCCGAGCCGATCGTACTCCACACTTCCGGTGGGTTGTGCAGAGCATTGGTGGAGCGGTCGGGTAACTGAAAACCCACAAGTGCCATGGTAAATAAGTGAGAGCACGGTCTGATCGAGTTGGCCCCACCATAGTTTCTCTCTGGTGTACCGATTACTAGAGGTTGGACTATGCTGGCAGTTGTTAACTCTGTATGCTGGAGGAGGTCCGGAGAGATTCCCCCTCTTAAATAAGGACCGGGCGGTGAGTGGCAACTTACTCCGGTTGTGTCCTGGAGAGACACTAGGGGCCCGGGTAGTACCCCGGCCAGACCACACGCTTGGTGTCTGAGTACGAGGGTCTCAGAACCTTGTGGAACGGTTCTTTCGGCCGTACTTGTGTATCAAGTCGGGGCTTTGGATTTGGTTACCTCAGGTGCATGGCTGGGACACCTGTGATAAGAGGGTGTGATCCCTCGTCCCCGCCGAGTGGGCGGCCGAAGCGCGGGATGGCTCATTGGCTAAGAGCACTGCGTTAAAATATAAAGGTATGGCAGCCAAGAGGCTGCTGTTTTGCATTGCGTATTTATCCAAAGACACGTTTTTCGGCCCTTTTTTTTTCACGAGCCCACTGTTACTGGAACACACCTTATTTGGACATGCTTACAGAGTGGTTGTTTCCTCAGATAGAAGAGGCAGCGGGGGACTTCATTTCCCAGCAGGATGGTGCGCCACTTCATTAGCACCTAGCTGTTTGCGGATACCTGAACGAGACTTTGCCGCAACGCTGGATTGGTCGAAGAGCAGCTGGCGACCAGGCTCTTCATCACTGGTCCCCAAGAAACCTGGATCTTACCCAGTGCGATTTTTTTCTATGGGGGTACATAAAGGATCAATTGTTTCATTCACCATTGCCTGCTAACATTGACGAACTCAAAATGAGAATTACGGACGCCATCCAAACCGTAATAATAGGCATTATTACAAGCGTGTGGAATGATTTTGATTATCGCGTAAATGTCGTTTGGGCCGTTTGGGTTACATTAAACTTGTATGAAGATACGGTAAACAAACTTCACAGTTCCACGTTTAATTTTATTGGTCAACCAAAGTTGTAGGTTGTTTGGTTTTGATATTATAGACCTTCAAAGTTGGGGTATTTTTTTATACTCAGCCTATAATTACAGACCTTGCCATGTCTATTCAAGTTATCACCTCGTGCGTACTGCCTAGAACATTTTTTGCAGCTAAAAATCACAGATGGGTTCTTCTGGCATTCACTCTTCTCATGTCGCCGCGCATTGTAGTTGAATGCATATAGACTGAAGAGCCAAAAAAACCGGTACGCCTGCCTAATATCGTGTAGCCCCCACCCCCCTTCCTCTAGCACGCAGAAGTGCCTCAAGACTACGTGGCATGGACTCGACTAATGTCGGAAGGTATGCAGGAGGCAATTCACACCATGAATCCTGCAGGGCAATCCACAAATCCAATCTGCGCCAATTTGAGAAAGGGTTGCACGTCTGTTACGTTGAATGATTCTTGTCAGTCGTCGTTTGTCCCGTTCTTTCACGATCTTTTTCCGGCCCAGCAATGTCGAAGATGTGATGTTTTACCGGATTCCCGATATTCACGGTACACTCGTGAAATGATCTTATGCGAACATCCAAATGTTATTGCTACCTCGGAGATGCTATGTCCCATCTCTCATGCGCCGACTATAACGCCACGTTCAAACACATTTAAATAATGATAACCTCCCATTGTAGCAGCAGTAACCGATCTAGCTGCCGACCGCATCTCGTTACTCTGATTGGTTCTATACCTCTGTTATTTGCAAACGCACGCCTATATCAGTTTTTTAAGGCTCTTCGGTGTATTTTGTTGCAGTATCTGCACTGTCGGCAATCCGACGATGAATGCGTTGGCACCGACTCCATTTTCGTCACAGTCAGTCGTAGGCACGAATAATCTTCGGCACGTGGAGAGTGTTCACTTCCAAATAAATGTTTAAATCATGTTGTCAGAACGTCAACTGAGCTGATGCTGACTTTCATTATTCTATATAATCGCAATTCTTTTTACCAGAGAACTTATAAAAAATAACGTCAGATGGCAACAAATAATTTAGGGCTATTCACATTATTACTAACATTACCAAATGCTCGCGAACTTCCAATTATTATTTTTTCCCCGGATAAAACTTGTTTTTTTTTATTTCCTGATAGAGCAGGTATCGTCGCCTATATATCACTAAAACGAATAGTAATATATAATATAAATATATATAATTAAAATGATTTATACATTTATTCAATATATTATTTAAATATTATAATGTATAGTTTATATAACTATAAGCATATTAAAGAGTAATATATAAAACATGTGCCTAAAGCCGATTGTATCTTATTGTATAGATATGTTAGTACATAGACGACGATTTCTTCCCTATCAGAGAAGGCAAAAAAAATAACAAATAATATCGTAGGGAGGAGAAATAATGTCGGAAGTTCGCGAATGTTTGGTAATGTTAGTATTAATTTGAATAGCCTACATTTTTTGCCATCTAACCTTTTTTTTAGTTCCCTGGTAAAAAGAATCGCGATTATATAGAATAATGAAAGTCAGCATAAGCTCATTTGACGTTCTGACACCATGGATTGAACATTGATTTGGAAGCTAACACTCTCCTTGTACCGAAGATTATTCGCGAATGTATGTTAGCAAGCGTCAGAACTCTCTCTCTGGGCATGATTGAAGTGCACAAGGTTTGTCGCAAAAATGAATTCCGGTAATGGGTGATTTAGCTCTCGCTACTGACCTTTTGAAAATGTATCGTTCGTATGTCTATGTGAAACACTGGCATGCCTGGGTTGAAACTTTGTCAACGTGCGTATGTATCTCTGCAGGTTCATAATGAACTCGGGACTATTTTAGAATCGGTATTTAGCTTTATTTGATGAGGCGTACTCTGTTATTCTAAAAAAAATGTGTTAGGGGACTGGACTTCTTTCATTTATTTATTTTTCAATGGGCATGTTTTTGGTGTGTAAACATAGACGTTTACTGTAAAGGTTCAAGATTAACACAAATTAAAATAATATGGGTTTTTCACCTCGGAATATTGCTTCGATTCGCAAATATAAATATATAGCACTGTTTGGGGCATGAAGCGTATTATCTTAAATTCGTTACTGGCCAATATTTTTTTCCTATTTCTGTAATGGTTGGCCGGTTTTCTCTTACCTTAATTTGGTTTAATCGAGCGTGTGTGTATATATAAAATCGTTGCAAAAAGTCTTAGGTTTTCCTCTCGCAACAAGGGTTTAATATTTTATTCATGAAAGGAGGTTTACACTCGTATTTGCAGATGTGGGTGGGTCGAATATTCTATTAGATTTTCCCCCTTAAACGGTTTAACAATAAAATGACAACCATGTACGTGGGCTTGGAAATGTTTCTAAGTACACTGGGGAGCAAAAAAAAAACTGGTATAGGCGTGCGTATGCAAATAACAGAGGCATGGAACCAATCAGAGTAACGCGATGCGGTCGGCAGTGCATGTATAAGACAACAAGCGTCTGGCAAAGTTGCTAGATCGGTTACTGCTGCTACAATGGCAGTTTATCAATATTTAAGTGAGTTTTAACGTGGTGTTATAGACGGCGCACGAGATATGGGACATACCATCTCAGAGGTAGCGATAAAATGTGGATTTTCGCGTAAGACCATTTCACGAGTGTACCGTGAATATCGGGAATCCGGTAAAACATCACATATTTGACACTGCTGCAGACGGAAAAAGATCGTGAACGAACGGGACAAACTACGACTGACGAGAATCATTAAACGTGACAGACGTGCAACCCTTTCCCAAATTGGCGCAGATTTCAATGCTGGGGCATCAACAAGTGCCAGCGTGCAAACTATTCAACGGACCATAATTGATATAGGGTTTCGGAGATGAAGGCCCACTCGTGTACCGTTGTTGACTGCACGACACGAAGCTTTGCACATCGCCTGGGCCCGCCAACACCGCCATTGGACTTTTGGTGACTGGAAACACGTTGCCTGGTCTGACGAGTCTCGTTTCCAATTGTGTCGGTTATATTGACGTGTACGGGTATGGAGACAACCTCATGAATCTATGGACCCTACATGTCAACAGTGGACTGTTCAAGCAGGTGGAGGCTCTGTCATGGTATGGGGCGTGTGCAGTTGTCGTGAAATGGGACCCCTGATACGTCTAGATACGACTCTGGCAGGTTACAGATATGTAAGCTTCCTGTCAAATCACCTGCACCCATTCATGTCCATTGTGCATTCCGACGGACGTAGCCAATTCCAGCAGGACAATGCGACACCCCACACGTCGAAAGTTGCTACATGTAAACTTACATGTTTTAAGTCCCTCAGATTATTATTTTCAAAATGGTGGCCCAGTAAATATTTTAGTTGCGTAAATCTGATCATTCAAAACATTAAACTGATTACATCCGAAGTTGATCCGATCTCCATAACGCAGTTGATTGCACGCCAGTTTATGATACGAGGTTTTTTGGGTTCGAGTCTCGGGTAAGGCACTTGCGTATTTGTAATAGTCTGACTACTGACGCATATGTTTCTGGCTCTATCTGTAGTGATACTGCTGTCAATGAGACGTCAAGGTCTACCTACCATCTAAACTTTAAGAACTTAATTACTAATGATTTGCACTTATTAAGAGGAATGTAGGCTCATTAGCTATATCGGTAACTTCTTGGTTATTTTGTTTTTTCATAATTTTTGATTTGTGAAATGCTGCTTTTACTATAGTAATAAAAACTTTTTAATCATTGTTGTTTACATTAACGACCACTTTATTTTAAAATTTTTGTTTGTCAATCGATTTGGGATTAAGAACTTAATTGAGTCAACTGATTCAAAAAATCGTCACTTTCATGAAGTGAGTTTACTGTCCAGCCACTTCTGTGAGATAAAAATTCTTCCAGATCGTTTAATATTTTATCAATATTATTATCGAATTATTTGTGTGCATAAATTGAATTGTAAGCTTCCTTGTTTCATTTGATTATTATATAATAGATTTTCTTTTATTAGGAAATTGAAATCTTAAACTAATTGTGATATCATAATTTCTCCAAAAAAAAATGTTGTTGAATATTTAATTTAATTTATTTAAAACTGGTGAAAAACTTATAATATATTGTAATATTTTTTTTATATATGTCTGTTTTTGTTCTTGATTTTATTAATAAAATTTTACTTCAAAAATTGTTTTAACTTATATTTTCCCTAATACTTTATTTCTATTTATATTATATGGATATGCATATTTTAAGTTTTTACTGTATGTTTTTCAACAACATGGGAAGTGTTTTATTTCTGAATTTATGTTTCCTATTAAGTAAAAATATGTAAATGTATATTTTAAAAATGTTTTTATAGTAAATTTTATTGTTCCCTTTCAATAACTGAAATTCATTACAAATTCTATTATGTTTCGATTCAGCAAGAAGTAAATATTTAAATTAAACATTTGTTTTTCTTGTATTGCAAAAATAATAAATAATTATAATTATTTATAATTAATGTTGCAAACGTCCTTAATTATTTTAATTGAACTTTTTTTAAATTATTTAAACAATTTCCATATTTTTTGTTTGCCCTTTAGTTTCATTTTTATAAAAATTTCTAAAAAAATTTTATCCCAAATATTTTTTCTGTTATATTATATGTTTTATCAATTTACTTATTGTTCTTTTTTTTTAACTTTAATAAAACTTTTATCACAGTACACTAGAATTACTTTGTTAATGTTTTGTCATAAAAATTGATTGTTATATTTCTAAATTTAATTTTATGATTTATTTTTTAATCTATTAATTTTTATTTTATATTTAATTTTAAAATAAATTTAAAGTTCAAAAGTACAATTTAAATTCGATTTTTTTTTTTTTTTTACAATTTTATGAAAATTTGTATAACCAATGAGTAGGTTGTAAAAACATTTTTCATTCCTCTTCAAGTAAAATAAATCAGAATGAAATTGTTTTTATATTTAAGCATGCTACAACTCGCGTTGTATTATGTACATAATGTTTTACTTTATACTACGAAACCAATACGGAGATACCCAAGTGGAAAATGTATTTCTTATACAGACAGCTAAGAAATGTTGGTTTTCACAATCCAAGGGAAATACTCGCTTTTCATTTTAATTTTAATTTTAAAGTGTGTTTATATTCAATTTCTCTAAACTTCCCTTTTAAAAACGTGTTTTTATTGATTAGGTTACCTAAACCGAAGGTTGATGACTTTGTTTTGCACATTATTTAAAGAGCCAGCCCAAACGACAATTCTATCACCAATTTCTGGAATGAAGTAAAACTACGCAGCGTTCAGGGTTTTATTTAACGTAACATTTTTTAATATAACATATGTACCGCTAATCATAGCATTTCGCACAAAATATTCACGCCGTAACTTTTGGATATTAAATTCGGAACTTTTTTTTACATTATTTTCAGGCATACTTACACACGTTGCATCAGAGCGAAGCTGTTTGGGCCACCAGTATCCCGCGATGACACAGTGGTAAACATTGTCGCGGTGTTGGTCAAAGTAAGTACAATAACGCTTAATCTGATAATAATTGTGCATACTAGAAGAAATTTTAAAGTTTTTATTACTAAAGCAATGATCTGATAACATTAACGTGTATGTGTTATTCTTATTTATCCTACTACTGGTGTTACATTAAAAAAATTGTATAAAATAATTTATCAATAATATTTTATTAGTATTTGGCTAAATACGAATTTGGAGTTTGATGAGTTACTGTCAGAATATTTCAGTACTAATGTTACTGTCAGAATATTTCGGTACTTAAGATCTTGTTTCTTTTGGTACCTATCATTTCTAGTTTAGACTTGATAACTTAGCCTCCTTGTAGATTTTCTTCCGTTCTTTTTCCTGAAAGTTTCCCAAGTTTCTGAAGTATTTAGAAAATTGCTAGCTCAAGTATGTTATAAATGCAATTTTGTTTTACAGGGTATATACGATTGCAATAGAAAACAGTCTCCAAAGTAAAAAAAAATTATAAAATATGTTTTGTGGTCGCTTTTTAAACTTGGAGGAATTGGGAATATTTTATTTTGAACATGCCATTTATATCCAAAGCAGTAAAAAGAATACGTCGTCTTTGTTGAAAGGTTACAGTAATTTGTGGTGCAGGAATAATAATATGTAGAAGTTCAAGAATATAGATAATATAATAATACATCTGCAATTATTTACCACATTTCTTTCTTATGAAATCCCGGATTTTCATTTTCATTTTTAAAAGACGTAACATACAATGCTGCTTCTTTTGATTCTCACATTTTTAAAGAAGTTAATTTACAACCAAATTTAAATATCAAGTATATTTTTAATAGTTTTTCAGAACTTTTAAAAACACATAACATTAAAATGCCTTTTTACAGTCAGTTGCATGGAAGATATCGCAAGCAATGAGACACGAAATTTGCGTTTCTCATAATGCTACTCCGTGCTCCACAATTTAGCTTATACTTAAACTTACAATTTCGCTTAAACAACGAAGCTATGCTCAAACTATCGACGGGCCTTTCTGTAAAAATCAACGTGACACTTCGCCTCGAAGAAACGAATTTCAGTAACTCACCTACGCTTGAAATGTGAAGTAATAACCCCCCCCCCCTCCAATTTTTCCTCCATTAATAAAAAAGCACACTATGATTATACTCTTAAATTACAATTGTATGAGTCTGAAGAAAAATTTGTCTGTAGAGTTGCTAGGTAAATATTCTTATAGTTTTCATATTCTGTTTTACACATTTTGCACTATTCAATTAATTTCAAATTCATACTACTTTATAAAGACTTAAAATCTAACTTTGCTCAGTTAGTAGAAATTATGTTTGTTGGGACGGCACAAAAACTATTACTTTATCATGTATGTAGCCTGTCATTTTTCGTGCTGAAAACCCGCGACTTGCCAAGTTATCTGTGACTGTAAATTTAAAAGATGATATGCAGAAAAATGTAATGTTTCTTTCCTTGGGTCGGAATGACACAACAACTTACCGCTGACCACTTAAGTTCAAGTGTGCTGTCCAATCGGATATCTAAAAGTGCAGATGTCATCCACACCACTCGTCCTGTGGACGGACCCTCAAAAGGCCGAGAGTGGCGGAGGCGACCGCGCTAAAGTCTGGGTGAAGGCAGATCTGTATTCCGGTGCTGAACAATTGTCAGTTCCGGCCGCTGCAGGCAATCATTCCCCCGGGAGGGAATGAGCTCAATGAGTTAAATATCGAGCTTCCTCTTCTGGGCCGCAGCCAGACGGAATGATGTTGCGTCAGGGTCGGAGGGCCAGGGGGGTGGCACCAAATGAACCACTTCCTGGCGGAACGGGCACGGGCAGGAAGTGCGTAATCTGCTTACCATGCTGGGACACTGCGTTTACCCATTCTTCCAGATGTCCCGTAGCTGCCGTCGCAGTAGCAACTATGCTTTCTCTCGGATAGAATGATCTCTCGGATAGAATGATACATGTCCTAGTCGTAGTCGCGTTGACGCTCACCTCAGGTGGCATAAAATGAGGCAAACAACACAATAGAGAAAACTTGTCACATCTACGTATTATCCTTATTAATATCAGAGCGTTAGCGTTGCTACGCTGAGATCAGGGGAAATAGCTCTGTCAAAACACGCCAGATTTCCACCAAATAAGAAAAAGCGTTTCACACATATGGTTTATATCTTACATCGACTGAACTGTGTTACAGCCCCTTCGTGCACGTATTACTGATGTCGATGGCGTTTTGTATTGCAGGAGCCCAAATGCTAATATATAACAGGAGACAATGGATCAACTGTGCAAAACGCTGTTTTAAACGGCTCACCGCAGCCGCCTCTTTAGAGCTGCGACCTTCATCAGTACTTCTACCTTTATTCCTATCCTTCTTCTTTTTATCCCCCTTACTCCGCCTCCCCCCTTTTTCTTTTACCAAAAACTATCTGAGGAGACCGCATTAAGTTACCGGTGTCCCGACTTTGGACAAGCATCATTTTTATGCCGATCGTTGCACTAACGTGTAAAATTTGGTAAAGTTATTTCATTTTTTTTAAGGGTAATTTATTTTATATATTAAAAAATATTTAAGATACAATTTTGCGATTTTGCATCCTTTTCAGCAACTGTATCTACAGTTTTTTTTTGTTTTATCCGGTTTAAGAGAGGACGAAATTTAAAACGTCATATCTCCTAAACGATTAGTCGTGTATCAGTAAGATTTAGTATGCTTTGTCTGTTGGTGAACTACTTTAATTAATCATGGACACAGGCCGTTTATATATAATTTTGGTTTTTAAGAGGGTGCCACAGTTTAAAGAATTATTTTGTCAACCGTAAGTATTAACAATATCATCGGTAGCAACCATTATTTTCAGAAATATTGGTATTCTTTATTACTTTTCCCATTTCTCAAATTCTTTGATGAGAAATGTCATAACTTTAAATAGCTATATTTTCTTAAATATTTAACATAATACGTTGAAGTTTAGCAGTCACATGCTACCAAGTAATAAATATAGACTAACATAGCCACAGCTGCATATAATTTGGGCTTTAAAAGGGGAAACAGGTTTGGTTATCTTAAATCTTCTATACGGTTAGCAGCACAGCCACATTTAAATTT
This sequence comes from Clitarchus hookeri, assembly GCA_002778355.1. Classification (NCBI taxonomy): domain Eukaryota; kingdom Metazoa; phylum Arthropoda; class Insecta; order Phasmatodea; family Phasmatidae; genus Clitarchus; species Clitarchus hookeri. The sequence continues at coordinate 195,732 of NQII01001265.1, forward strand.
GGAAGGTGGTGTAATTCTCAAAAACCATCTCGGTCGCAGATTTTTTTATCAATTTTTAAGGACACCACTTTAAAGGATATTTCTGGGCCAATTCCATTTTACAACAACCTTGCATCATATTTTGCCCACAATGCCACGATACTAAATTTCCTTGCAAAAATATCCACAAAGTTTGGTATTTTTTCGCCTTCCAAAACTCTTTTTAAAAAAATTATTTCCTTAAAATCGCTTTATTTTCTAAACTGTTTCACATACTATTTCACGGTTTGGCAAGTGCATGCTACCGAGCAGTATTAGTAAGGGTATCTATGCATTTTCAGTTTTTCACTTTTTAAGGGGGAAGAAACTCAGGACTTCGCAGGGTTTGTATGGCTGTAGACTTCTTTAACTGTTTATGAGTACAAGCCATTCAGAAATTTTTTATTTTTTTTTTGCTTTAAAAACGCATAACTTCCAGCTTGGATAGAAGGGTTATGGTCACTTTCACCAAAGTAATTTTACAAGTATAGTTAGCCATCATTTTTCAACCTTCATAGAAGTATGGGTATCAAACATGGAACATAAGTGGCCTACCCACACTCCGTTATGCAAGTAACTGTTACTTTAGCCAGAATTAAGTTGTAAGCATAGTTGACCAATATAGCTGTAACATAAAATATACGAACATGTAACTAAGCAAATAAGTAGCACGCATACTCCCTGATATGGTGGTATATAGTGATGACTTTAATCAAATAGTTTAAAAGCTTAGTATGTAAGTATTTGCATCTATAAAATGTGTAAATTTCCCTTGTAAGTTACACACCAACAAAAAGGTTTTGCGCCACCGGAATTAGTTAGATACTCGGTTTCTCACGACACAAGAGAAAATATGGGATAAAAATACACTATATAGAGAATTCCACGCCTATAAATGTCTGGTGTCTCTTTGTAATGCTCCTTATGTCCCAGCAAACATCCTTCATGGGCAACAAAATTGCAGGTGGTACAAAACTATTTTAATGTCAGTATATTGGCAGTGACGATTACCACCATATTAAACCCCCGGTAAAATACTCTCATATGTCGAATAGGTGAGTGGGTGAATTTGGGCGGCTCTTAACAGCGAGGTCTTGAGAGACGATGAGGGTGATTGATGTATGGAGCGGCGCCGGAATGAAAGGGCGGGGGGAACCGGAGTTCCCCGAGAAAACCTGCCGACGAACGGCATCGTCTGACACGCCGAATAGGTATTCCAATTTTCGGGAAAATGCATTTGAAGTGTATTAAGTCAATAGATAGGTAAAGTTAACGGGCCTTAATTGATATTTAATGCGAATTTGTATTAATGTATGGACGGTATTTAGCCATTTCAGACCCACTCAAACAAAACATTTTTGATGGGTGCTGTACTTAAGTCGACACAACACTTGAGCTGTAGGCTATATGTTTGGCTACAGTAATATGAACCAATTATGACCTAGACCAGTAAGACGGTTTGCGAATCATTTACCCACGGGTAAGATCATTGTTTATTGAGCTTCGCAGTGCGCAGTACAGAACAAAAATTACCTACACGTGCGTAATGTACACAATTGTGTCCACTGGGTCTGAATATGTTAAAGTTATAAAACTCATATAATTATGAAAACCAATTTTAAAATTAGTTACTGTTATATTTTACTTGTTATTTAGTTCCAATATATTAATTACAACATACAAAATATTACACAACCTGTATATTTTGCTGGCTTGCAAACGCAATATCATAAAGCCATTGGTACAATCTGTTGGATTATAAATAGTTTAGACGTACTACAAAAACACCAATTTTTTGTGTTCTGTAAAATCCTAATTGTACCTCAGAGGTATTAAAAAGAAAAGATGACATTACGGAATTTCTTATTGTTTGCAAAGATCTAGTAGCTAATTATTTTTGCTTCTTTATATTTTCGGTGCTTCGTTATTAAATTAAGTGTTAGTTGGTTGACCATTCTGCCTTCGTCTCAAATGAACTGATAATAATATTATGTAGCTGTCTTCGGCTAAAGTTGTGTGGTATTCAAATATACCTTTAAAATGTTTTTGTTTTTCGTCCCGAAATGCTTTATCATAATTCCATACTACTTTATTTTCACCTTCATCTGTGTCAAAAACTTTCCCATTTGGCAATTCTTTGAATTTTCTCTTTTTTCCGACCGTGCCATTTCCTATTCTGCAAGATGCATTTCATGTTTAGCCCTGCTTTGTGTTTTGTACTCAAGCAATTATTTTTTAAATCCTTCAGAGTTTGAAAGTTAATCCATTCTAGGAATGAAAAAAAAAACTAACTCAGTGTTGATACATTTTTCATACAAGTGCAGCTAACCAATTTGTTCTTTCCCTTCGTATTTTGCTTTTTTTTTTTTTTTTTGGCATTTCTGTCCTCTATATCTCGCTTGTTAAGTCGACACATCTCTTCTATGGTCAAACTGCCATCCCAGTCTTTGTATCTGAAGCGTAAGGATATGGGACTTGATATATGGGAATGCACAGTCCTGCTTTCGTATTCCATCTCTAATTGATTTATCCAATTTTTAATGGTGTCCATATTTCTCCTATTGCCAGAGTCTACAAACCCTGAGGAATTAAGTTTTGTCCCAGAATGTTGTTAAGTAATTTACACCCATATTTGACTTGGTTGGTGATAAATGTATCTATGAAAATGGTGAATAATCGGTATTTTACTGCGAAAGAAGAATTTTTACACAAAAGTTTGGTAATATAATTTTAAAAGAGCATATTTAGTTATGACGTTATTTTACTGGGAGTGCGATATCCTGGCCACGCCTGTCCACATATGTTCGAAGTTTCATATACATACGTGTTGCATTTACAAAATGCCAGCCAACTACGCTAATAAAATCATTTTGATCAAGATCAGTAGCCCCATATCGGTGCATGTGTGGGGCACTATGTTCCAAGAATTGTGTTCCTACCTCTTATGTTGGCATAGTGGTTACCAACTATGCACATGATATATATTTCATTAAGTTAACATTTCCTGTATTTCTGGGTATCAGCTTCCCAACAATATTCCAAGTTTTATGTTAGTTCCATTCTGGATGCAAAATGGCATCTTGCTATGCTTAAAAACCATTTTAGTTCTAGTGACCACAGTAGATATAAATATTTGCTGCGAGCGTAAGGGCTGCTGGCTGTGGATGCATCGATTAGTCTGCCATATTGGATTTCATTACAAGATGACCGCCCGATGCTTCAAAATTCCCCGTTATCCCAACAAATACCACTTTTGGCTTTTAAAAAGATTACAGTGGACGAGAGTTACACCACATGCATTCAACAGATGAGAGAATTCCATATATAGCAAGCACAAGAAGATAGCAATCGTAGCAGAAAATAAAAAAGAGATAACATAAGCGTTTTCTCAAGGTCATGGACTTAGAACAATTTGGCGTAGCTGTTATCTCCCAATTCTTAATCATTGAACGCGGCAGCACACAGTAGTATTAGTGTGCTAATACTGCCATTGGTGTTGAGGTTATGTTACAGCAAAATGAGAACCACTGAACCGATTTCATTCAAACAAACTTTGTTATTTATGAATTATACACAAGCTCTACGTGACCAAGAACATGCAAATTTCAAATTGTACCGATAAGCTTCCTATAAATCATACTTCAACTCCAAGCTCGAACTTCATCTTCTTATGGGAAAACAAAACAAGCTATGATTAAATACTAATTACAGTTATATGATTAACGACACCATCATTAACCGGCACTTTCTTCCGACAAATTATATCACGTGGAACCATCTCAACCAAACTCGTAAACGTCGGGTTACCAGTATTACGACACTTACGAAAAAAAACATAACTCCAAAAGTTCACTTCCTGCTTTAACTGTTATACCTTGCAGACCGAATATGTATATATAAGACAAAAGAATTTAACTCTCTTATACACTGACGACCTTGCGACATCATGTATCATCTTCCTTATCAACATCGTAGTTCACACTTAGAATATTACGATGCACTTTGCGTGGATAATAAGACCTTCTGGTGCGGTATTCTCTTCGTGGCATGTTGGATGAAAAGTGAATTACGGAGGCTCGTTTTTGTAAATCGTAGACTCGGTGCTTTTTGAGGGGAAAATGGGAAATTTTAAGATAAAAATGGTTTGCTGGATGTGGTGCAGGAGAAACATCTGGAATTGCTAGTTTTAAAAATAATTTTAAGAATAATTTTTTTAGTATACATTTTTTATTAGTTTTTTATAAATTTTAATCCTTTCATTATTTATTTTTTATGTTTTGGGATTTTTTGTATATTCAAGGTCAATGGGGGTCATGGTCAACATCAAATATCAATGTCAATTCTTCGACATGCAATATGACGGACAAGTTGCCCGCCGGCCGAACAAAATTACAGAGTATGAATTGCTTCGGCAGTCCGGTCGCAGGTCCTGTTGTGCCAAAGTAGCCATAATTATTCTACTGACCTATATTGGTAAAGTCGCATATACAACTAATTTGTGGCTAAACGTTAAATGCTAAATGTTACAATAAGAAAACCGAAATCACTACAAATGATATTAACAGGTGAAAAATGTATTAGGATTTTAGGTTTATATAGACAAATGTTTAAAACTTTGTTAATTTTAAAAATATTTTTGTTAAATAATGGATTCCGCAGACTTTATATTTACGCTAAATTATTATTAAATGATTTTTGTGTTATTTATTAATTGATTTCCTATAACAAAATATGATAAAAATGTACAGTGATAGTGGGTCCATATATTTCTGAATGTATATGCTATTTGTTTTCGCTTGCCTGTAATGTCTTGAATTCTGATTAGCTAGCGTTAAACGTTAAATACAAAGACTTGAAATTTGACCAACTTTTGACACATTTCATTTGATGTTTACTGCTGCAACAACATTTAAAGTTGATTGTAGCCTCAACTTTAATATAAAATGCTACTTTTTCATCAACACGATTGTAGCTAATAATTAAACCAAAACTATAACACTTGGTAACTAGCTGTTTCTTCACACTTTTTGAATCAAACCTTTGAAAAATTCCCACAACCATGATGTGCTTGGTTGCTGCCTCAAATGTCATGTATCACAAGCATTTTTACCATAAAGTACTGCATTGTTAGATAAATTTAACTTATTATTTATTTCAATAAATTATAATACATATGAATTAAACAGGGAGAATGTAGTTGTGTTAGTAATGCCGAGTAAGAAATAGTTCTTATTCAAAATATTATTTAATTGAGTGTGCACGAATGCAGTGCATAGTAACTTTATTTTAATTTTCTAGACTTGTTTAAGCTTTGTTTGCATGGGCAGAGGAATATCCTGGAAGTAGAACTTGAGCAGAGCTTCAGAAAAGTCGGAAGTAACCATGAATAGATTGTAAACTCTACTTGAAGTTCGGGAAGTGACCTTATAATTTGAAACAATAAATTAAAATGTATGAATTTGGCAAGTACTAGGTATTGCGCCGATGGTATAGGTGTGAGATAATACTTGATAATTGTGTATGTATTAAATCTTTATACAACAATCCTCATTTATAGGATTAACGAATATTTCTGAAAATTGTGAAGTGTGTATTAACTAGACCAGTGTCAAACTTTTCTTGCACTTGTTTCTTAAAAAACACTTCCAGCAAAGCTCAGAAAATTGGGTTCTGATGGCAATGTCAATATACAATAAGCATGGACAGGTGTCTGCTAGTGCAACAAACTGGACCCTTGACATTCACTGGCTAAGCTTTTTATAAAAACTCGGAGTACAATTTATTAACATTTTTTTGTGAAAAGATCCCTTGTTCCTTTGCGTTCCTATATATTAAAAAAATCTTTGCATTGGGTACTTAAGCTGCCGACCTACTGTGAAGTTTTAAAATATGTCTCCAATATTTCACTGTTGTGTCACTGTTGTTGTAATGTTTTTAAATAATTTAGCGACTTAATTTTCAGTTTTGATTCAGTAAAACTATTGCGAGTATTATTAATTACCTCGTTATCATTCGTAATTAATTAACGCAGTCCCACCGAAAATGTACTACAGAAACCAACAAAAACCAACAGAAATTGCAGTGGTTTCTGATGTGTGTAATTATAATTATGATGTATTTTTGGTGGTTTCTATTGTTTTCCATTGGTGACCCAATAGCCTTTATTGGATTCCAGTGGTTTCTGTTCAATAAACATTTAGTGGACAGAGAACATTTCAGTGGTTTATGTTGGTTCCTGTTGTCAGAAAACACTGGAACCGTTGGTTTCAATTGTTTTCTAGTGGGGTACAACAACTTCTAGTGGATTATGTTGGTTTCTGTTGTAAATTAATCTGTTGTTTTGTGTTGTATTCTAGTGGTTTCCATTGAATTCAGCCTGTTGGATTCTGTTGTGTTCCGTTGGTTTCGATGTGCCATAGCCTGTTGGCTTCTGTTGTATTCTAGTGGTTACTGTTTGTTTCTGTTGTGTTATGTTGTTTTATGTTGTGCTGCAGTCTATTGTTTTCTATGATATTCCAGTATTTTCTATTAGTTACTGTTGTCTTCCATCGGTTTCTGTTGTTCTGTGGTCTGTTGGTTTTTGTTGTGTTCTAGTGACTCCCACTCGTTCCTGTTCTGCTATAGTCGGTTGGGTTTTGTTGTAATCTAGTGGTTTCCATTGGTTTGTGTTGTGTTTTGTTGGTTTCTATTGTCCAGTTGCCAGTTGGTTTATATTGTATTCTGGTGGTTTCCGTTGGTTTCTATTGAATTGGTTTATATTGTGCTGCTGCCATTTCGTTAATGTTGTATTCTAGTGGTTCCCATTGGTTTCTGTTGTTTTTGTTTCCTATTGTGATGTATCAAGTTTGTTTCTGTTATGTTCTAGTGGTTTCCATTAGTACTGTTGTGTTTTGTTGTTTTATATTGTGTATAAAGAGTTTTTGTTTCCAATGTGCAGTATAATTTTTTTTTTTTTTTTGGTTTCCATTACTTTTGTCGTGTCTTATTGATTTCAGTTGTGCTGTAGTAGCCTTAATTGTTTTCCATAATGTTCTGTTTCTTTCTTATGTGTTCTGTTGATTTCTATTGATTTTTGTTGTTTTATTTTGTGCTCTGTTGGTTTATGTTGTGTTCTGTAGTTTTTCGTTGTGTTCTGTTCGTTTCTGTCGTGTTCTGTTGTGTTATGTTGTTTTCTCTCATGTTGTTTTCTATTGTGTTCTGTTGTTTTCTGTTAATTTATATTGGTTTATGGTGTGTTATGTTAGTTTATGTTGTGTTCTGTTAGTTTGTGCTGTGTTATGTTACTTTATGTTGTGTTATTTTGGTTTTGTTGTTTTCGTTTGGTTTATGTTGTGTTTTGTTGGTTTCTGTTGCATCATAGTTTTTAGGTATTATTGTATTCACATTGCTTAAATTGAATTCTACTTAGTTTTCTTGGTTTCTATTGTGATGTAGTCGGTTTGTTTCTGTTGTATTCTAGTAGTTTCCATTAGGTTTTGTTGTGCTGTAGCAATATGTTTTCTGTTATATTCTAGTGTATTCCATTGGTTTATGCTGGCCAGTTTTTGCATTATTTGCTATTCTGACTATTTAATTGGATTAGTTGTATTTGGTTTGTTTGTATTGTATCGTTACCAGTTGGTTTTGCTTATATTTTAGCATTGTATGTTTGTTTGTGTTGTGCTATATTTCGGTAGTATCCATTGTATTCTTATTGTTTATATTGCTTTTTGTTGTGTTTTCTTGGTTTCTATGGTTTTGTATGTGTTGATTTTTGTTGCATTTCCTTTGATATCCTTTGGATTTCTATAGGTTTTGTTGCTTTTTTTTGCATTTCCTGATGTTTCCGTGGTTTGTATCCGTTGTATTTCACACTGTTGGTGTCTGATAAAATTCATATGGTTTTACCTTAATTTTTATTGCTTTGTGTGATTTTCTGTTGTATTTAGAGTGGTTTTTTGAATAAAAATAAGAACCAATAAACACAACATAAAAAAAACAGAAAGTAAGGCATGCAGTATTGTTGCTTCAGAAATCAATAGGACAAGTACATTGAAACCCAAAAGAACACATCAGAAAACAATGGAAACCATTGGAAATAAAACGGATTTCAATAGAATGAAATTTGACAGAAACCAACAAAATACATTATAATCTTCAAAAAACTATTATTGATCACTAGAATTTAGCACAAATCAAAAGAGTAGAATTTAAACACCAATAGAAATGACTGGGACTGCATCAGAGCACAACAGAATGAAATGCTACAGAAACCAACAAAAATCAACAGAAACAAATGGAACCCACTATAAATACAACAGGAAACCACAAAATACATCAGAAACTAATAGAAATGACTGGGACTGCATCAGAATACAACAGAATGAAATGCAACAAAAATGAAAAAAACACAAAAACCAATGGAATCCACTATAAATACATCAAAAACTACAAAATGCAACAGAAAACAATATAAATTAATGGGAGTAATTCAAGATGCAAAAGAATAGAATGTGACAGAAACATACAAAATACAACAGAAACCAATGAAACCTCTAGAAATACAACGGAAAACCACAAAACACAACAGAAACCAATATAAATTACTTGGACTACATCAGAATAAAACAGAATGAAATACGACAGAAACCAACAAAATGCAAAAAAAATCAATGGAAACCATTAGAAAAACGACAGAAAACCAGAAAACACAACAAAAACCAATTGAAATTATTGAGACTACATCAGGATACAACAAAATGAAATGAAACAGAAACCAATTGAAACCTATTACAGCAAAAAACAACAAAACACGACAGAAATTAAAGTGGAACAATAAGATTTCATCATAAACCAATAAGGTGAAATACAACAGAACACAACAGTAACCAATGGAAAACACTGGGACGACATCATAATACAACAGAATGAAATGAAACTGACAAAATACAACACAATTAATGTGTGGTGCTAGTTTTAAAACTCTCTACTACAGGTCACTATAAGAAAATTATTTAAATGTGATAATGAAGTGTATAATTTCTGTCCAGATAGATAAAAATCACTATCAATATTTTATTTTATTTATTAATAGAATTATATTAGATTATTTTAATAATTTAATATTCCAACACATATTAATTTCTGCATGCATTTGAAAATGAAAACGCCACTACTTATAAAAAATTAATTTTCAAACTTATTACTGAAGCTAAGTCACAACACAGCAGAAAGTATCAGATATCAATTAAAACCACTGGTAATACAAGTGAAACCAACACCATGTTATATGGACAGAAACCAACAAAACACCACATAAAGCAATGTAAAAGACTATAATACAGCAGAAACTGACAAAACAAACATAAACAACTTGGTTACAGCACAATAGAAACCAACAGAACACAACAGAACCCAATGTAAAACACTAGAATACAACAGAAACTAACTGGCTACAGCACCATAGAAACCAACAAAACACAACAGAAACCAATGGACACCAATCGAATACAACAGTAACCAACTGGCCACAACACAATAGAAACCAACAAGACACAGTAGAAACCAAAGTAAAACACTAGAATACAACAGAATCCAACTGGCTATAACCCAATAGAAGCCAAAAGATTAAACATAAACCAATGTAATACACTAGAATACTACAGAAACCAATTCAATACAGCACATTAGAAACAAACAAAACACATCAGAAACCAACGGGAAGCACAATAATACATCAGAAACGAACTGGGTTTATCACAATAGAAACCAACAAAACACAATGGAAACCAATAAAAACCTCTAGAATACAACATGAACCAACTGGCTACAGCACAATATAAATCAACAAAACACAACAAAAACCAATGCAACCTTTAGGTTACAATAAAAAAACAGACCGCAACACAACAGAACCCAATGGAAAGAGGACAAAACCCATATTAAATACACCAGAAGTTACAAAAGAAACTAACGAAAAATTTATATTGTGTTTTTTGTTTGTTTCTGTTGCATATTTTTGGTAGGGGTAGATAAGGTTTTATTATCCATTTAAGCATATGCGATTTATTTAATTATTAATTGAGCTCTATTAGTCTGTTATTTATTTATATATAACTCATTATGGTATGTAACTTGTTTGTATATGTTTAATTTAATTACTTCTCAGATCGTATATAAATAATGTTATTTGAGTGTCACAGTTTATTTAATAATTGTTTGTCACTATTTCACAGTTTACATATTATTTCTCGTTACATTAATTTCAATTCAGTTTTGGTCTATGATTTAAAAATTACGGTTTTAAGCCAGTGTCGTCTGAATACAAGTGTTTCATGAGAGATAGTTTCTCTACCGACCGGATATACATTTCAAATTCTTTCAGTTGCTTTCTGAGGCACCCATTCCACTCACTTCTCTGCAGCCTGCAATTATGTATTTCCCTCAGGCAGTTAGTGCATGATATAACCAAAAAATGCTCTTCTATTCACGTGGTACTTTCCCGGACCTCTGTGTCTCTAAGCATAGTTCTTCTCTTGTGGACAGCTCAATACATCTATCGGCAACAGTTTAATAATTTCGTTACCTTTTTGCTTGACGTTACTGCATGCTTCTCAGCTTTTATTCAGGCACTTCTTATTCGGCAGAGGAGCAAAATGGCATGTGGTCATTGTGTTCCTGTCTGTTTTGTCCCATAATGTAATCTTTAGTTCCCAACAAACTGTAGTAAGTATAAATTGGTGGTGCATTTGGATTACACATGAAATTTTGTTGATGCAGACATCAGTTTATTCATTTGTCTGTTTCCCTCTATGGTGAGTAAAGACTTCAAATAACCATTTTCTCATTTTTAAAATTCTTTTATATTTTAATAGATTATTTTGCACACACTGATGTAGAGAGGGTCCATGTAATCCACATAAATTACATACTCCACGTAATCCATGCAACTCACGTACTTCATGTAATCCACATAACTGAAAATTCTCAATTTTTGTGTTTGTAGCGAAGTTCTGCGTTAACCTCACAACTAGAGTTACAACTAAATGGAATAGCTGTTGGGCTTTTCTTCTGCTCTCAGAGCTCATTTTTGTCTGCGAAGGTACTTATGTTTCTCGTGCAAGTTTTTGCTGGACTTAAGCTAAATGGAATAATTTTTTTTTATTTTATAAACAAAAACTATTATGCGCATGTAACTAGAAAGATTTTTGTATGGTTTTTTATTGTCTATTTTTGTTAAAAATTAATTTCAATCTGTGAACAGTCAGTTTAATCTTAATGTTGTTTTATACCTTGACTTCGTTTTGACATATACTGTGTACTTCATGAGTCTCGTGATTATAATAACAGGATTGGCATTGAGTTTGGTGTTAATGCCGTTTTTTAAACTTAATAATAATTAAAAGCATTAGATGTTAGGGATGCATCCGAAGGGTCATTTACTTTTTTTATTTGATGACATTTTGTAGCAGATATACGCTGAGGCGACAAAAGTCATGGGATACCTCCTAATAACGTTTCGGACCTCCTTTTGTCCGACAAAGTGCAGCAACTCGACGTGGCATGGACTCAACAAGTCGTTGGAAGTCCCCGGCAGAAATATTGAGCCACGATGCCTCTGTAGACGTACATAATTGCGAAAGTGTTGCTGGTGCAGGATTTTGTGCACGAACTAACTTCTCGAAAATGTCCCATAAATGTTCGATGGGATTCATGTCGGGCGATCTTGGTGGGTGGCCAAATCATTCGCTGGAATTGTCCAGAATGTTCTTCAAACCAATCACGAACAGTTGTGGCCCGATGACATGGCGCATTGTCAACCATAATAATTCCATCGTTGTTTGGGTACATGAAGTCCATGAATGGCTGCAAGTGATCTCTAAGTAGCTGAACATAACCCTTTACAGTTAATGATCGGTTCAGTTGGACCAGAGGACCAAGTCCATCCCATGTAAAAACAGCCCACACCATTATGGAGCCACCACCAGCTTGCACAGTTCCTTGTTGACAACTTGGGTCCATAGATTCGTGGGGTCTGCGCTACACTCTAACCCTACCATCAGCTCTTACCAACTGAAATCGGGACTCATCTGACCAAGCCACGGTTTTCCAGTCGTTTAGGGTCCAACCGATATTGTCACGAGCCCAGGAGAGCTGCTGCAGGCGATGTCATACTGTTACTAAAGGCACTCGAGTCGGTATTCAGCTGGCATAGCCCAGTACAGCCGAAGTTTGCAGCACTGTCCTAACGGACACGTCCGTCGTACGTCCCACATTGATTCCTGCGGTTATTTCACGCAGTGTTGCTTGTCTGTTAACACTGACAATTCTGTGCACACGTCGTTTGTCTCGGTCATTATGTGCAGGCGGTCGGCCACTGCGTTGTGCATTGTGGGAGGTTATGCCAGAAATTAGGTATTCTCGGCACACTCCTGACACTGTGGGTATCGGAATGTTGAATTCCCTAACAATTTCCGAAATGGAATGTCCCATGTGTCTAGCTCCAACTACCATTCCGCGTTCAAAGTCTGTTAATTCCCGCCGTGCGGCCATAATCACGTCATAAACCTTTTCACATGAATCACTTGACTACAAATGAAAGCCCAACCAATGCACTGCCCATTTATACATTTTGTACGCGATACTATTGCCATCTGTATATTTGCATATTGCTATCCCATGACTTTTGTCACCTCTGTGTATTTACAATCTGCTTTCACACTTCATGACATTTGCAAATATTATTTTGAGGTTCTTCAAAATGACCAAAGATGGCATTTCCAGAATTATTTAATTTAAAATTTTCTGGATGAACATCTGTGAAAGCATAGCAGGATACTGTGCTGAACTTAGCTACAAACTTTCCACTAATAACACTACTACGTGACCTCTTCAAGTTCCACAGTTCCATTTTTACGCCAGAAGACCTTGTGCATAGTGATGGCGGGACACTTAATGTATGTGCCAGTGTCGCCCTTAATCTTCCCTTGCACCTTATCCTCAAAAGTACAAAATAACACTGGATAGGTAGATGCATCCATGATTTGCATGTGTTAGTACTTATGATGGAATTTTTTTTTCTCAATAATTGTACCACATTTAACTTCTAATAGGCCTCCTAAGTTGCAAATATGTGGTCATGTTAAATGGGGTTATGTGGTAATGTTCGATAGTGATATACTGTTTTATTTACATAAACTGTAATTTAGCAAGTTGAATATGTTTTCTCTTGAAGTAATTGCACTTGCCGCAATGGTATTATGGGTTTGTGAGTCCACACTGCAAATTTCGTGAAGAATAATTAGGGATGTAGTAGAGTTACACATCATTGTTTACACAAACCACAATTCTGCTACCCCTGACTAAGTGGTAAGTAGTAATGGCTGAGCACAATGAACAAATTTGGAACAGTATGTCACATCGGCATTTACAGTTAGTGTAGAAAATTTCCGCTTAGATTTGTTCTTGATCTAAGATAGTGTGGTATGCAGTGAGAGGAATGATGTGTTCGCTATCACAATTTTCTTAATTTTACCGACAAGAATTGGGATTTTTTGGAAAGTGATTTCACTGGTTTCTTTGGAGATTCGAGTCAGTCTTGCAGATACTTGATGCTTACCTATTAACATATAGTCTTCTACCAAGCAGAATTCAAGTTTCGACATGGGTTTGCCAACAAAACCCTTCATGTTCACTACTTCCTTCTAGCTGCTAAGAACTTGTATGCACTACAAACATACGTGAGCACAAAAATGTCACTGTTGCTTATAAATGTAGATGGTTGCATTATAGCGTTTACCAAATTATCCCAGCCATATTTTCATCCCAAAATCTAGCCATAGAACTGTGAATTCATACAAAATCTATGCCATTTGTTGTAAAAATTCTAACCATGATTACAAGAAAAAAATTAACATAACCCATAAACAATATTTTGCTGCTTACCACACCACAACAGGCTTACTCAAATATTATAACATTTAGATAAAATTAGTAATATCACACTCGCCTGTACATTATGTGTTCATGCAGATCAGGTAGGCTGCACAAATTTTTCTTACCTGGAAAAGTTATTGAATCTGTAATCTCCCAAATGTGAAAGGCATGGTGTTGCATTATTATTATTATAGAATATGAGCATTGTTCACACATACCTTAGCAATACATGACTGTACACAATTAAATTTATGGAAGGCCTAATGCAAACCTTACAATTATTCTGAAAGAATTTGCAAAACTGTCATGCATAAACATAAATTAAAAAATACAATTTAATTTTACAATTTTAAACTTGTCTGACCAAATCCACAGAACTTAGCATTCCTTATGCTTAAAAGACAGTTATTCTACATAAATACATAAGTAACGAAGATACAGCGGTTCTTCAGGAAAGTAACTTTATTTTGAATTATGTAATTTAATTGTGTGCGTTTAAACTCAATCTTACTACAACATTAATAGAAACAAACTTAGCTTGCCAGTCAAATAATACAGGTCAACAAGAAACATAACAGTTCAATTCACATCAATTCCTTTATTGTTCCATGTGACTACACATTTCTGCAAAGTTCATATAGTATTGGGATTCAATTTTAAATTAGTAAATTATTAAAAACTCACATTTACAAATATTGTTCAACAATTGTAACAAACCCAAATACAAACAATTCATAACTGGTACAAAACCATTAAAGTTGGAACAACGTCAAGTCGCGTACAGTAAAAATTCAACATTTCAGTAGATATGTGCTTGCATATAGTTCATTCGTGGTTACTGCCAACTTTTCTGAAGCCCTGAAGAATTTTTACTTCCATGACATTCGTCCGCCTCATGCAAACAAAGGTTAATTCGTGTCTAGAAAATTACACCAAAGGGATTGGCACACTGCATTTGTGCATGCTCAGTGTAATAATATTTAGCATAAGAACTATTTCTTACTAGGTATTACCAACACACCTATCTTCTCTCTGTTTTAATAATATAAATTATAGATGAAATAATATAATTTATAGACAAACTATAAAATTTTCAATTTACCTAAAAATAAGGCTTTTTATGTTAACACAATTATAAAACATATGTGATAATTGGCAAATTTATGCAACAACCAAACATGTCTAAATGAGGTGATTTTTCAAAGGTTTGATCCAAATGTGTGAAGAAACTGCAAATAGACTATACACAAGGTTCTATACAACAAAATTGTATATGTCCTACATTTGTTTAAAAGATTTAAAAGTATATTAACATGCAGTGATAACTTAATCATATTTATTTAACAGAAACATTATCATCTTAATGTAAATTGTAAATTCGGCTTGTGTTTTTCATGTAATTCCCAAGATAAAGTTACAGTTCATTGGTTTTGTATAAATAATTTTTTTTCTATATGTTTAGCAATTGAATGGTTTCGTATTGTAGTTTATGTATACAAGAAGGTATGTTACCTGTATTTGTGAAGTTCCGATCTTTTTGTGCACTACAATTTTAACATAATATTATGTGACTATACATTTACAACACAGGAGGCCTAATTAATGCAACATATAGCACAATTAACGCGCAGAAACATTTCTTTCAGATGAGCCCCTACTATTTCTATTAATGAAGTATTGACTGAAGCTGGTTTCCTGTTACCTTGTTGTCACTCATCGTCTTCACTCGCTTTGAGGTTGCGTGTTTAGTCTTCAATGTGTTGTACAATTTTATGGTAGAGTGGAGAGGACCTTTTGAGAAATTTGACGTAACGTTAAGTGTAATTTATCATTGATATGCGTTAAATACATGCGAATATCAGGATTTTGCAGTTGTCCTCTAAAATTTGCACTTATAAGCAAAGAATACAATTTCGTTTATATATACAGACTTGAAAAGGATAAAATGTCAAGTTTACTAAAAAGTTTTTTGCATGATGCTTATCATCATTATTTTTGTTATCTGAAAATTCTTAAGTCATTGGTGGAGTTACCCCAAAAAATAACACATCACACATAAGACTCTACACAATAATGGTAAAAACCTTTCATAGACTGAAGTCTAATATATTTTGTCGATACTGTTTTTATGGCAAAGCACATTTTGAAAATTTAGATTTTCATCAGCATGACCTCCTTAAAGTTTTCTTACATCTGCCATGGATAACATTTCATTATTTCTTGTCAGCATACACAGGATTTATGAACTTGAGTTGATACTGTTCAAGGTTAGTTTCTTCAAGTTCAACCAGTTCGCAATGCCCGATGATTCATTTTTTTTTTGTTAGCTAATATCTAGGAAGTAATATCCAAAGACAATGGACCCAATCCCATAGACTAGAATCAATTGGATTCTCTATATGTAAGCCCATTTTAAAATGTTAAATTGAAAAGTTACTAGCCAAAATAATATTACTTGTGGGGCCAAAATGAATCTTACAACATAATATAAACAAAGGGAACAAATAAATACATGTAAACAAAAAATCCTGTACAACAATGACAGTAATATACAAAAACGACAGTACCACTGTGTTACAATGTATAAATGCATACGTATATTAAGTAAATAGGCATGAAGTAAATAAATATTCATGGGCTTGCCTTGAATTTTTAGAAGTCTGATTTACTCAGTTGTTTAAAGCTACATGGCATTAAATTGAAAAACTTTAATTCCACAGGGAGCCGCGGTGGCTGAGCTGTTAGCCTGCTCGCCTCCCACCAAGGCGAACTGGGTTTAATCCCTGGCCGGGCCACTCCCTTTATAGCACAAATACATCCAATGAATATCTAATGGATGTCACTCTTTGACATTCAGGATATCCAGGGACATCCAGGAATAGCAAAGTTACATCCGAAAGACTGCGAAAAGATATCCAAATGTCCACCCAATATCCAAAAAATTATTTAGATAGTGTGTATATCCTAAAGATTTTTAGATTTAGACACTATAAGTAATGGCAATTGGAGGTTTTGTAACATCTATTGGATAACCCTTAAGTGGTACAAACTGATATCTACTACTCTCACCATCATTACGAGACATGTCACCATAACTATTCGGAAGCCTTCCATAGACTCTGTGCATTGCTACATAGAAACCTCTTCTCCCCATTGAAGTATTTAGTGGTATACATACATGTAATTACACGTTTTAATATCTAACATGTTCGTTTGATATGCTGTTTTAATTTCACAGTCAGCTAATTTGTGTGTATACTTGGCACTAACATTCATTAACTTGTGTGATCATAATTTGTATGGTATGTGCCTTAATATCACTTATACATTATTAATTTGTCAGTTTTGATATAACTGTTTACACTTGCGCTAAATCGACATGCCCTTTCAAACTTTGCTTTAGTCTGCCCATAAACTGTACTCCCTTTTAACATTCACTGGCATAATGTGTGTAAAAAGTAAAAGATCGAATAATATTACCATGAAAATCCATTTGTATCCACATCATGTGTAGTAATAATCCTTGCTCAAATAACACTATTAAGTACGAAGATATTTTCAGTATACAACTCCATAATTATAGACAACTCTTTAACAGTAGGAATATTTTTCGTAAGTGCAGAAAATACTTCAAACCACAAGCAGAGAACAAATAAATATATTGAAGAATAACATCCACATACTATCAGTTTCAATAAGGCATCCAACAAATCACAATGCCAACAATGAGAAAATATAATCAAGCACATGTTCAACCAGTAACATAAAACATTTGAACAATAGGGCTTTGGTGAAGAGATAGGTAAAAATACGAAATACACTGGTGTACACTTCAACAATTGGAATCATGTAAGAAGACTAAACACGCGACCTCAAAGCGAGTGAAGACGATGAGTGACAACAATGTAACAGAAAACCAGCTTCAGTCAATACTTCATTAATAGAAATAGTAGGGGCTCATCTGAAAGAAATGTTTCTGCGCGTTAATTGTGCAATATGTTGCATTAATTAGGCCTCCTGTGTTGTAAATGTACAGTCACATAATATGATGTAAACGTTTTAGTGCACAAAAATATCGGAACTTCACAAATACAGATAACATACCTTCTTGTATGCATAAACTACAATAGAATGGGTTGAAAGTATTTGGTATCTTACAGTGTGTATGGATTTGCCATGTTTGAATTAAGGGTTTCTGTAATTTTGCATTGCATGGTTTGGATAAAACAATAGGGAAATAGAAGTACATAAATACCATTCATCGTTTACGCGATCACCATGTTGCTGCCCTTAACCCTTGTGGCTAAGCACCACGAACGAAAGTAAAACAGTATGCAACATCCGCTGTTGCCGTTAGCGTGGGTTCGTCAGTACACAGTGAGAGGATTGTTGCTGCGTTCACTATTGGCAATTGACTAACTACTGTGTGAAGAATTGTAATTTACGAATTGGGCATGAAATGTGTTCTGAAAGTGAGATAGGATGAGACACTGATGTATGTTACAGCCTTCCACAATACGGAAGATCACCGCATTTCATAGTTTACCTGGCAGACTATGTTTCGCTGTCAGTTCCCAGACAAATGTGAACATATGCACTACTTGCGTTTCACAGCCAAGGAGTTTTATTCGCCACAAACATAAGTGAGTACAATAACAACACTGTTCCTTAAAAAATATTTGACTACTGCATATAGACAGTTTGGAATGCCACCCTTGTCCTTAATTTTAAAAATAATTTTCCAGCTCGTAACTGGGCTATCGCCTGATAGCATGCGCTTCTTCCCTTTTCCCTCTCTAGTCCTTTCCTAAATCGCTCAACCCCTTTCAGCATAGCAACACTTCTCCCAACACGTTTCACTACCTCGCTGTTCTCACCAGCATGAACTGCCTTCCTCTTTCCGTCCGCCTCTATAACCTAAATCACAGCCACAAAATAGTTATTCCTTGCAAAATATGTGCCACTGTTTGTATCTATCTAACAGACAGCAACAAGTTTGTATTTAACACAAATCAATCCCTGCATATTCCAAACCAGGAAATATGAAGCACGGTGTTCCCCAAGGCTCAATTCTTGGACCTTTGCTGTCCTTCGTTTATATAAATGACTTGCCTAGCTGCCTTAATACAAGTACCATTCCAGTTCATTTTGCAGATGACACCAGTATATTAGTCTCGGCAAGTCGAAAGAAGAACTAGGTCAATTAGTCAGTACCACATTCAGTAAATTAGATGTGCGGTTAAAAGCCAACAAATTAAACCTTAACTTTGAGAAGAAATATTTCATTCAGTTCATAACTAAAAATGGCAAGCAAATACAGTTAAGTGAAGAGGAAGTCAGCGAAGCAAAACATACCAAATTCCTTGGGCTACATGTAGATAATCGCTTCAACTGGAAATCTCATATTGAGCAAATTTTGCCAAAACTCAGTTCTGCCTGTTTTCCCCTGCGCAATATTGTGGGAATTCTTAATAGAGAGAAACTGCTATAACGGTTTACTTTGCATATTTTCACTCCATTATGGCATATGGAGTAATTTTTACGGGGAATTAATCTGAAAACAAAAAAGTTTTCCTTGTGCAAAAAAGAGCTTTAAGGATAATATTTGGCAAAAAAAACCTTCAGACTCTGGTCGGTTTTTGTCAAAAGAGCTAGAATTTTACCACTAGCATGTGAGTATATATATATATTATTCAATTAGGTTTATACAGTATCAGAAAACTATAATTGCATTATTTCGAAACAATTAATTTTTTCATAACCATAATACGAGAAACAAAGAACCCATACACTTCCATATTGTTAACTTAAAAATACTTCAGAAAGGGTTTTCTTACTCATCAATGCAGCTTTTTAACAACATACCCCAATTGGTACTTTAAAAAACTATGTTTTTCATATTTAAATTTTTTTAAGAAGGAACTAAAACAATTTTAATGTGTAAATTATTTTATTCTATCGATGAATATTTATGTCAGAAAAACCAATAGACTGACTACTATTTATATCAAAATATTTGCTATTTTTATGTATCACAATGACAAATGCCTACCTTATGGATGTTGGGTGTGGGGATGCATGTGAACAGCAAGCAAATTGTATGCCAGTGTCTGTTTGTTTTTTTTTTTGCTCTTACTTTTCACAGGTCGTAGAGTTTTTGGGTGAGATGCTACATGTCAGAGGATGTTAGGCACCGATATAGAAGAAGTTTTAATTCTATGTTCTTTTTCCAAATTTCAGTGTAATAACTATATACCATGTACAACTTGAATTGTCCTATACCTCGGTATATTAATATGCTTTTAGCAGATCTATTAAATGCAATAAACTATAACTAAAACTCTACTTCCTGAAGCACGAGCAAAAGCGAGCACATTACGGCCACACCAATTTAACTGCTTCATATTGTTTTCCCGGATCATTTCCTAAATTTTCTCGTAAGAATTTGGTAAAAAGAAAACCCACGAAGGAGGTAAATCAATGCTGCCCCCACACACACTATTGCTTACACTGTGGGAAGCAGAGTTGCACTGATTTTGTGTGAAATCACAGTTCTGGGGCTATTTGTGGAATTTTGTGGTCTTTTTTCAACCTCTTTATGATTTCCTTGTTTTTTTTTAATGTATTTACCCCACAATTTCCCTGGTTTTCACAGCTCTCCTCTCTGCTGTGTATCTTAGCTTGCATATGGCATATACTAATGTGGCCATGCTTTTGTTATAAATAGTACTATTGACGCGTGACGGGTACATAGGATAGGAATTGCGCTGTATTCACACCCTGAGAAATAACCCCCGGGAATGTCCCGCCGTATAAGAATACGCGGGGATGAACCGCAGCCGAAGGAAACAGGGAAAGTCCCGAAAATTAGCTGATATAAGCCCTCCACGAAGGAAACAGGGTAACCCCCCCCCCC
>NQII01001265.1:222398-269638 GCA_002778355.1 Clitarchus hookeri
AGCACATCCGATATACAACTGTAAGACTCCATCGCAACACAGTCAAACGATATGGAAAACAGGACACGTGTGACGTGTCAACATGACCACCTATGCAAAAATGTAACAACACTTGCTTGCAGAACAAACAGCACATAGATAATCCAGCCAAACAACCATAAGCGCCCCAGACAGATACATGAAACTGTGAAAAGCACATTGGAAGCATATCCAAAACATATGTGAAACTCTGTGTTGTAGCTGGAGCAAAACAGAATTTTCATTACCAAAAGGGCCACGGTAACATTAACAAGTGACAAGTGCTACACACTAAATCTACATCAAGGAGATACAACAAATTTTCCCAGGCAAGTCCACTGTACCACTTAACTTCACACCAGCAGGGGGAAGATATGGGTGAGCATCACTCTCGCTCCCCCTTTGCAACATCACAACGGCAACGCGAGCTAATCGGTGGATAGCAGTTCCTCTCCCTCCATTTCATCATGCCCACGGAGAGTGCAGTGGGGCACACCCTCCCCTCCTGCCAGTGCTCTTTACTCATTATGTCAACAAGCAGCGATGTTGTGACACAGCACATCATGTGTTACCATGCTCGCCCCATTGCGACGATATGCAAGATTACACAGCTGGGATGCAGAGTATCTCAAAGGTTAGCATGTCAGTACCGAAACCAACATGTGACACAATTTTTCATTAAAACCATAATTCATTCATACATTTTCGTAACTACCAGGGTCATATATATTTGTGTTTTGTTATTGAGCATATTTTCCTGGCAGCCATTCATAAATTAATTGTGTTGTTTCTGTCATTGTTTTTGCGCATGTTTTTCGAGCACTCCTAATTGTTTAAAATTGTGCAGACTACAAGTGTTGAATATATTATGGCAAAAAAGTCACTGTTAGTCCACAGCTACAAATTCCAAGCCATGCCAAACATTCAGCAATCCACTCTGGCAAATGCATTTCATGCATCATAGTGTTGTTTGTTGTGTGTAAACATTGTTCATGCTCCTGGTTCGTTACATCACGAGAACTACACGTCCGGCTCATTCATTCGCTCATTATCGGGTACGCAGAGCTAATCGGTGTGTACCACATTCTCCCCTCTACACCCGGTGCCATAATCATATGGTCAGAGATGATCGGTGGGTATCATAAGCTCCCCTCTGCATCTATGATCACTACGCACATTGAGATATAATCGTTGGGTATCCAATCCCCCTTTCGCACATGGAATTTTCATAAACAGTCGTGACGTCCAGTCTCCAACGGCGAGTGACAACCAGCTGAGACACCACAGTGTTCTATTTAGCAGACATTCACTTCATTTATCATTACGCATCGCCTTCCTTGCCAAGGGAAAATTCAGTGTTTATATTACAAGAGCCTGCCATCTCAGTGTAATGTTTACCTGTCAAAAGTTTACATTCGCCAGTTCATCGTTGGTTATGTTTACTATGCAGCATTGTTTACATTCCAGTGCTTCTTTGTTTACATTTGCCAGGACATAGTTTACAGTCATCAGAGTACTATTGTTTACATCTACCAGTGCATCACTGTTTATGTTTACAGCACCTCGTTGTCTACATTCATCACCTAGTGTTTACAATTAAAAATTGTCATCAGTGCTCACTCTTATTGTTCAATATCATGTAGGGTTTTGTACTCGTGGTTTGTTTGTCACCAAGTTCGTGGAATTTATATTTGTGTTTACTATTGGTTATGTAAATATTACATCGCAAGTGTTAAGAACGTGAGACTGTCCGATACCATATCGCATTTAAGCATGTAATCAGTGATGTGCCGAAACATTCATCACCATCATCAATCAACTCTAACCCCACAGCCTTCAACCACACCGACGTCTGGCACCCAGCCTCCCAGCAAGGGTTTCGTGGCCGCGATTGAAGCCGGCTAGGGAAGATAGCCTGCAGTACCTCTGCCGCCGGTCGGCGTGGCATTTCAGCCATAATTCCAGCAGACATCGCCCAACCCCTTCATGAATGCACTCATACCAGCATCCCGACATCTAATAGGGAAGCGGTGTCACTCAACGAGGAGGTCTGGGGAGATGCACCGGTCAGCGCAGTACCCTCGCCGCCAGCTGCCAGCACTGCAGACATGCCACACCACCATGATGGAAAGTGACATAACGTAATAACTTGCATACACTGTAGCCAGCCATACCACCCCTAGTGCATTGCACTGCACGAACACGTGAGCGTTTGAGAGGGAGTTTGTGTGTGTGGTGTTATGACAGTCCGTTAGAAGCGACACTGGACTATCCAGACTTACTCAGTAGTAACCAATCACCACCTACACACTGTCAATAGCCCATGTGCTACGGTGTCAGGAACTATGTAGTAAAGTGCCGGCATTGTGGGCATCAGGCCTACCAAAGGTAACATGCTTCCACTTACTACAGAAGGGGAAGATGATGATGAATATAAGCATATTTTGTACCAAAGTAATCTAATTTATTAGTATGCTATCTTAGTGTACAAACAGCCATTTTCTGCAGTAGATCTTGGTAAAATAGAAGCTAGCTTTAGTGAAACTTACTTCGCAAGGAAACCACTGGCAAATTTATAATTATGGGAATTAATATTTCAGAGTGGTAATAAGAAAAATAAGTTTTATGATGGTTTCCCAGATTTGACTACTCTCGTGCTGGTAGCACTATTCATCGCAGTTAGACCTACTACTTTCTATGGTTCACTGAACTTATATTTCCAGATATCTTGAAAAAGTACTGTAATATTGCAATAACACAGAATTTTATTAGAATTATATTTGTTGTAGAGCAAGAGAATTCCATTATAGAGTGTAATTTATTATGTTTCCCACTGTTTTATTACATTAAATTGTAAACATTTGTGTTAATTTTATGAAAATTAGTGTATTTTGTAACAGAAATAGTTTTTTAGCTAATAAGATAATTGCAGATAATTAAGTTAATATCTGCGATATTTAATTAACCTGACAGTAAAACAGATTTTGTTTTAATGACACCTGTAAGCCTACGTTGATAATTATGATTTACAAAAAATTCTGATACATTACCTTGCTGTAGATCTTGCCAAGGGAAAATTATTTCTGACAATAAATGTGAACTTAATTTTTTCTTTTGACACTTTGACAATTAGAGTAAGATACGCATAAATTTGGTTTTTGAAATTTTGTGATATAAGTTGTACATGTGTTAACAAAGAAATTTGTACACTAAAGTTTTTACTAATGTTGGCAGTGATGGACTATGTGCTTCAAGAGGCCCAGTTTTATGTTGAGTGGGAAACATTAATCTAAATACGCATGCCTGATACACATCAGTTCAGTGATGATTTTTCCCCCTTTTCTTAGGGTCAGAGAAATAATAAACATTGAATTCAAATGTAGTGAAAAATATTTTAGTTTAGTATTGAATATCCTAATTTTGTGTTTTACTGTCCAATCTTCCAAATTTAATACAGAAAAATTTGAGTTTAAAGTACTTAATTTTAAAGAATCTTTCAAATCCCCTGCAGATATACCAAATATAATTAAACATATATTCAGTATAAAGTAGTTTTCAGTATTAGTATAATATATTTCAAGTCAGTTTGTGTACTTTTGTATTGAGATTCTGCTGTATACATCAAGTTCAGTCAATCGAAACTTCGAGATCATTCACCACTGGCCAAACCAAATCCATGCCTCTGTCGTAATTGCTGAACATCTAGATTTGAAATGGCTGAAAAGTGCAGTATTTAGGTGTGCAATGTGTGTGAATGTGTAAGTTGCCACATGACAAACGGCGAGTAGATAATTTCAATGCAACTAAGTGATTAAACCATTTTCTGATATGATTTTAACCTTAAAACATNTGTTTTCAAACATTTTCGCCTCTGGAAGCCGCCGTTTTCGATGGATTTCGTCAGGATTTGAGAAAGGACTATCTCTTTGGCTACTCCCTCGGTTCACAGTTAGTTAGGCCCTTTTGAATAAATATGTCAATAACCATAATGATGTACCATAATATGTACCATAGCTATGGTACAAAGTCACTTGGTCCATATTTCACGCACCATAATTATGGTACAGTGTACCAAAACTTCTGTATTTTGTACGATAATTTCGAAATTCGTAGCATAATGGTCTCTGCATCGCCCAACTTTACCTATAGGCCTTAAATGAGCANAATGAACATGGCTGGGCCATACAAGTATTAGATCTACACCACACATATAGGTATTTCGTACAATAATTTCGGAATTCATTCCACAATGGACTCTACACTTACCAAGCTTATCGCAGGCCGTATTTATGACCTGGGTTTCAGATTGCACGCATGTACATGCTTCACAGTTCTTGAGTAAAACGCGGGTTATGCAGTACACTTACCAAGCTTATAGCAGGCCGTATTTATGACCTGGGTTTGAGGTTGCACGCATGTACATGCCTCACCATTCTTTATTAAGAACGCGGGTTATGCGGGCCACCTAGGAAAACATTCATACAAATACACTCTGTCAAAAAAAAAATGTTGGTTTCAAATTGCACCCATTTACCTGCCTCGCCCAAGGGTAGTGGACCCGTGAATTCCGCGGGCCGACCCCTGGTTGGTATTATTTAACACCTACAATTGTGTTATTATGATGTGTATGAAGCCACTCATTTGCCATCATTTTAATGTCCACGCAGTTATGTTTTCTAAACACAACATAAATTAAACTATTTTGGCAAAACAAAGGATTTTTATGGAGTGCTTACTGTAGTATTTTGGTCCCATAGTGACCATACATTTATTATTTACATTTGGTATTGCTGTTAAAACTTCTTTCCTAAAATATTTTGAATCAGCTCTGTTTGTAACTTAAAAATATAGTGTTAATATAATTTGTTCAGTAGAATTTCCATTGTTTATTTTCTTTAAAGTATTAATATTGAAATATTTCGATTTTTCTTTTTTGATAAATATATTAGTTGTTCTGTAAAGTCCAGTGTGGAGGTATAAAAAATTGTGCTCCTTTGTTTCATTTTTATTGACACTTATATTGGTAAATATTATGAGTTCATTTTATTGTTTACATCTGTCAGTTTAATATATCTTGTTTGTTTGCATTCATTATGATAATATATTTTTTATCACAGATTTATTTTGGTTATCTGTCATTAATTTTCCTGAATTTTAAGTAATTTAACATTGAAATGTCACAGATTTGTGTGATTACTGGATTTTATTTCATGGGATTTCTCCTAGTCAAACAAGATTATTTTATACTGATAAGTTAGGTCTTAAGAGATCACCAATGTTAACTTATTGTAGATAAGATGCCCATAAACTTTTACTCTCTCTCTCTCTCTCTCTCTCTCTCTCTCTCTATCTCTCTCTCTCTATACACAATTGCAGTCAGTCATGAAAATTTTTCTCTTGTAAAATTTATTTCAATCTTTTATAAGACGGCCTGTCGTTGGTCAGGGGCGATGTAGGAGAGCAATAGCAAATTTAGTAAATATGCGCATGATATTCAAAAGGCCTGAAAGNTCGTTGGTCAGGGGCGATGTAGGAGAGCAATAGCAAATTTAGTAAATATGCGCATGATATTCAAAAGGCCTGAAAGTGCTAGATTAATAATGTTTAGTGCAATTTTCAAGACTTCAAGATTGGGCCTATTGACGCTTGTGACTCCATGACCATGAAACTTCTAAGAGTAAAGCTGTACAAAAGGGTATGGTCAAATAATCCACTTGAGTTTCTTGTTAATTAAAACTATTTAATCAATCCTTCTGAAGAATATGCACACATTTTGTTTTTCTTTAAAAGGTAACCCAGAGGTCGTTAGATAGAGTTTGTGCTACACCCAGCTAGTCGTGATGGAATTTTACTTAATCAAGCTACCCAGTTTAATAAGNTCGTTAGATAGAGTTTGTGCTACACCCAGCTAGTCGTGATGGAATTTTACTTAATCAAGCTACCCAGTTTAATAAGAACTTGTTTCATGAACATTTTCCTCAAGAAGTAATGTTTTTATCTGGAATAATTAAATTTTCGTGTAATGCTGTCTTTGGAATATATTGCATTGATTTTGAGAGAAAGAGAGTTACTAAATTTATACTGCTCTGAGAAATTTCAATAACTGATTCATAATCTTTATCAGAACGAAATATAATTTAAAAATGATTATTTTTGGTAAGTACAGTATACCTGTGCATATGTGTCTGATGTTGTTTTGCACGATACGTATTACCAAATTAATAAATACCCACTTTGAATTAGTGTATGTTTGATTGCTTTGTGTAGTTTGAAATTGAATTAATATTTAAAAGAGTATGGGATAAATGGGTAATGGGAGTCTGCGGACAACGGTGGTCATGCCTATAATGTCAAAACCACAATATTTAGACAAGTGAATACCGGCGAAAACAGAGTGCAGCATACGCCCTGCATCCCGCCCGAGCACCCATTCAGTTCGCACAGAGCGCTTGATGGAGGAGGCTGTGTCGCGTTCTCGTGCTGCTTTGATTTAATTGTTCGAGTGCACATTACAAACGGCGAGTAGATAATTTCAATGCAACTAAGTGATTAAACCATTTTCTGATATGATTTTAACCTTAAAACATATTATTACATAACTATTGTAGTGATTCGTCTATTATTTTACTTATTATATTTATTTTTCTTCAAGTAGATGTCTTCGGGTAATGAGAGTCATGTAACTTCCATTGCCCGCAATGTTTATGATGTCCAAACATTGATTTATTTTATTTTATGTTGTTTCATAGATGCCGAAAGCACGACCCAGAACAACCAACAAAGCTCAGTGGTATTCTGACACGCTCTCAAAAGCAGAAGACCTCATGAAGCAAGGTCACATTATGAGACAAGCTGCTAGAGACATGAATATACCGCTATAGAGTCTCCAAAAGCGGTTAAAGAAAAATATTTCTCGGAACCGCATCTTGGACGACTTCCTGTATTTAGTGAAGACATAGAAAAGGATCTGGCAGGTCAAATCCAATATTTGGCACATATATTTTTTGGATGCACTGCTATTCAAATCAGAAAAATAGCAAATCAGTATGCAGAAAATCAACAAAAAAAACCTAACTTTGACAGAAGTGCAAGAATGGCTGGCCGTGACAGGATAGAAGGATGTCTTATAAGAAATAACATCTCCGTTTGAAAGCCTGGAGCTACCAGCATTAACAGAATAACAGTCTTTAACAGAACAGAAGTTCAGTTGTTTTAAAAATTATTAGATTTGATGAGACTGTGACGAGAAATGTATTTCTACAGTGCCAGATCCTGGTAAATTATTAACTCCCAAAGGTTTGAAAAGAGTCGGTTCTATCACGAGTTGGGAAAATGGAAAGAACATAACATTGTTATTTGCAATGAGCACTGCTGGTGGGTTTGTGCCAGCAATGTTCATTTTCTATAGGAAAATAATGGCTCCACAACTTGAGAAAGATGGTCCAGCAGGGGCAATACACAATGGATGGTTAAAGGAACATATGTTCTTCGAATGGCTGCAACACTTTACTTGTCACACTAAACCGTCACCAGAGGAACCCATTTTACTAATACTCGACCAATCACGCCAGTCACTCCTAACTAGCTGTCTATGATCACTGTAAACAAAATAATATTAATATGCTATCACTGCCTCCGCACACTTCACACAGGATGCAACCCTTAGAACTCACATTGTTTGGACCTCTTAAAGCAGCGTACAAGAGGGAGTGTGATTTATTTTTAAAAACTCGGTTTGCAGAAAAGATAACCCCATATGATGTGGTGTCTATATTAAACAGAGCACATTCAGCTGTGGCATCTATTAACAAAGGAGAATCAGGATTCCGAGCAGCTGGTATTTTCCCACTAAACCCAGGCGTCTTTCGGAAGAAGACTTTATTGTAGCTGAAGTCCTGCCTGACCCTGAAGTAGTTGTTCATGATTGCTCTGGCACCTTCTTTGTACCGACTACTATGACAACCTCTGCAACAGTAGACCCAGTGCCATCTACATCCAGACAAGTAGATCAACCAGGATTGGCACCCGCATTCGTATCTCCATTCTCCATCGACCATTAAAGACCTACTTCCGATACCTGGCTAAACGCGTTCTGTTAAGACGAGAAAATGCCGAATGAAGGAGCATGCCAAGATTATGACCTCAAAACTTGTAAAAGAAAGTCTGATAGAAAAAGAAAACAAGAAAGCACCGAGAGCAGAGAAAGAAAGAAACAAATATAAAGGCAAGAAGCGCAAAACACGGCAAAAAGTTGTGAATAAAGCCAAAATACGTGTGCTACAAGATAAAACCTCTTCCTCGGAGTCAGATAGAAGTCTCAGTCATGTATGTGATGACGATGACGATGATTATGAGGAAGATGCTGGTGACACCTGCTTCATTTGTTGCGAATTTGGCAGAAACAATGAGATGTGGTACAGGTGCACTTTGTGTGGACTTTGGGCACATGCGGACTGCACTGGGTGGGATTCACCTGAAGGTAACGTGTGTGACAACTGCAAAGCTAGATTGACTCTAATTGCCCCATATGATGACTACAATTACCCGCATGTTGGGACAATGGTGGTCAAGGTGATTTTGTTTATAATGATTTATAATTGCCAAAGTATGTTCCCAATGTTAATAAAACTGTTCAGTCTGATACGTTATTAGTCATACTACAGTAAACATGTATTTTAATAATGTCTAAACCAGAAACTTATATTTTCTATCAATTCTTGCGTACGTGACTCCAATTACACCTTTCTCATCTAACCATGGTGTGGTATATTGATATGTTATGTCAGAGCACGTCACTACTCCAGTCGGATAAGACTGGTAAAATTTATTTTACTTACCTTTGGAGAGAATTTAAAGTTTCTGATAATTATTGATTTTTCACACGATTTTTAATGTGTTGTTAATTCACTACAAATTGTTAAGATAATATTATTCTGCATAATTATTGTGTGTTATGCTGCTCCAAGAGAACTTATTCGAATCTTTTGTAAAGGTCCTCCCTATCCTACACATTGACATTGGCGAGATTAACCAGAGCTGATTGGATGTTATATTGGCCGGCGCCATAACTCAGTGGTGAGCTAATGATGAGGGTCATCCGGTCGATGACACATGGGGACCCTGGTAATCCTCCATCAGTTTCTTAATATATGCCGATTACTTACGTTTGCACTTTTTATATCTGATGGCGAGACTGTAGGCCGTCTCATACACCTGAAATATGCTAACGAAATGCGGGTGATGCTACAAAGGATTCCCTACAATGAATTTACACTGATTTCACTTGGTTGAGCAGTTTATTCACTGTCCTTGCTACAGGTGAATAATGCGTGAATGATGCATGATAATCGACCCAACACTTAAGCGGTGAAAAACACATGGTCTTATATTGAGACGCGATTGTATTAAACTCTCTGGTGAGAGGGCGGTTGGCTCTCCCCTCAGTACATTAAAGATAATACAAATGTTCTGGTGACTAATATATTACTATTGCAGTTAAATGATTACAGCCTATATGCTGGTACTGAGGGGGCTCACGGAACGGGCGACCAATGTCGCCAGTCTTGTTCGGGTGCTGAGACGAACTGGGCGAGTTATGTCCTCTGTCGTCACAAGTGACGAGAACCGACATAAAACGCTGTTCGATAAAACATTACATGAACACTCTGTGGTGTGATTATAATGTTGAAAAATGGTATGAATTAAATTAAACACATTGGTGACAACCCTGTTTATTAACAAATGTCTGTTAATGTTTAAGTTGTTAAGTTTATGGGGTTGTCACTACACTAAATTATTTGTTATAATGCTGTAGACCCCTATAAGCAATCTCCATTTTAAAAAAACTCTTATGTAATTACATCTTAAATAAGTTATTACATTTTCTCATAAAAGTCTTCGCATCTCACTTCCAATGACTCATTTTAATTACTCTGGCTACAGCTTTGCCAGGTGGATGTCTCCTGAAGGGAGGGTGGAGTCCACCTGGGCAAAGGGGTGTCGAATAACGTGCTTGATTGCCATTTATACAATGAAAAACACCCCTGGCTGTAGCCGTGAATGTGGTGGCTGTGTTCAATATGTTTGTAAAAATTCTATACACTACTGGATGACACTTTGGGGCACTTATCTCTTCATCTCTGACCTACCTGCCAGTTAATGTCACGCGGAGGTGCATTACGTCGTATTTATCTGCGCGAGCTGCGAGGACGCAACGACCAAATGCCAGTGCGCCCAACAGCTGTTGCTTCGAGGTAAACACCGTTTCGGATCACCTACCCACCTATTAAAGGAGTTACCTCTTGCAATACATGAGTAGGGCAGTCTCTTGAGTTTGCATAATCCTTGTCGGCAAAAAGGTGCAAGTTCTGTTCTTGTCGACCCGCACTATGCACTCTTGGCCAGTTGTGTTTGGTGCAGCCCGGTGTAGCTGGTGTAGTTGTTGTGACTACGGAAGTCAGAGTGGGCACAAGAAACTCGTAGACACGTGGCTCACATCAACATACTCAAAATTTCAAAAAAGTTCAAATTAATACAGCAAAACTAAAGTGTTGCTAGTAATTATTTATTACAGTGCAGTACTGTTATTTCAAAGTGTGGCGAGTCAATGTGGTGATCGAATAGTTCTGGAAATATATTTGTCTGAAAATGAGTACAGATAGAGAGCCATATTTTTTAAGGATCTCCATGTGCAAGACTAGTGATGCTGACGTGTAAGACAACATGTTAGATGACAATTCTGCTATGGTTAGCGTGCCCAATGCCCCCTTTTACATCAATGAAACTAGCACTGAGGTGGTTGAAAACACTTTTTACAGGAATTTTTAACAATAATGTAATATCAAAAAGTGCCACCTAAAATGCAGTTTACCCTGAAATCGCAAATGCTATATGCTACACTCACATAATCTAGTAACACTGTTACATTAGAGTCACTTATGCAATGCTTACAGACATTCCAGCAACAAACATGTAATGTAAAATGTGAATTACGAGAACAAAATTTGTAATTTGATATTTTGAATAAGAAATTGGAAACCCAAACACAAAATTTGGAAAATAAATTTTAAACTGTTACTGGTAATTTGGAAGCCCATTGAACAAAATGAAAGGGGAATTACATACCAACATGCAGACCCTTCATGCAGTTTTTGCATCTACACAGAACACTGAGTCAAATGTGAAGGTTCAAGACTGACAAAATACAATAAGCGAGCTGGATTTACCAGATACACAAGAATTTCAAAAACAAAACTCCAAGTACAAGACAAGTATGCTTACCATACAAGAGGAACTCCAACACACCCCAGATTTTCTTCATGCCAAACAAAACTGTGCAGAAAATAGGCAAGAGAAGGCTACTGATTTTCCTCTTAAGGAAAACAAAATTGTACAAGTTATTTGTACAGTACTTGCATTGCCAGTCAGTAATGAAACTAGCATGAGCAAGCCAGCTTTGCCTGTAGCTAAGTACACTTATACACTTGCACTGAGTTGTTGTCCAGTTCAGGCAAGGATAGCTGCACACCTTAATTATGTAACACCCATAGCTACCCTCACAGAAAGATATTATCACAGTCCGCCAAATTTCGTGTAACTCAAGCACAATGCACATTCTGATAATACCCACTCTCTGAAAGTGAGTGCAGAGTATTTTCAACTGTGGGAAAGGGACAGCTATACCCTGGTTTGTTTCAAATGGATTTGCCTGTGGTACCTGTTGATGTCACTTTCTTTATCGCCTGACAGGTTCTGTGCCCCTCTTGACCCAGGTGGAAAATGCATCTCAGGTGGGAAAACTGACCCTGATGTAAATGTATGCCAAGAGAAAATACATCCACTTAGGTAGAATGACTCACAAGTAAGCGCTCGTATATCTTTCCTAAAGATGTTCTGCCCGGACTCGATGTGTGTTTAAAATCTGAAGACCCAGAGAAGATACACCAGGAATAATAAACTTAAGTAGAGAAACAACTGTTTACTTCAGCTGAGAGCCACAAGAAACAATATAAGACTAGTAAGTTGTGCAAATTTGAGCAACACAACCTAGTTATACCAAGAACTAACCAAGTCAGTTAATTTTGGGAAAACGTTACAAAGAAATTATTTTTTGTTTTTGAAGGTCCATACCATGTAAAGGTGTAATATGCAATAATTGTTATGAGTTGTCTACTCTTGAAGGAACTTCAGTGTGTAAGTATAATATTACATAATTGAAGCCCTGTCGAAAGCCCTGTATTTAAAACTGAGTTACCCAGCAAAGGCTGAATATATAGTCAATGTGTGACTAGCCTATGGTTCATACACTGAGGTGACAAAAGTCATGGAATACCTCCTAATATCGTGTCGGACCTCTTTTGCCCGGCGAAGTGCAGCAACTCGACGTGGCATGGACTCAACAAGTCGTTGGAAGTCTCCGGCAGAAATATCGAGTCATGCTGCCTCTATAGACGTCCATAATTGCGAAAGTGTTGCTGGTGCAGGATTATGTGCACGAACTGACCTCTCGACGATGTCCCATAAATGTTCAATGGTATTCATGTCGGGCGATCTTGGTGGCGAAATCATTCTCTGGAATTGTCCAGAATCTTCTTCAAACCAATCGCGAAAATTGTGGCCCAGTGACATGGTGCATTGTCATCCATAAAAAGTCCATCGTTGTTTGGGTACATGAAGTCCTAGAATGGCTGCAAGTGGTTTCCAAGTAGCTGAACATAACCCTTTCCAGTCAATGATCGGTTTAGTTGGACCAGAGGACCCAGTCCATTCCATGTAAAAACAGCCCACACCATTATGGAGTCACCACCAGCTTGCACAGTTCCTTGTTGACAACTTGGGTCCATGGATTCGTAGGGTCTGCGCAACACTCGAACCCTACCATCAGCTCTTACCAACTGAAATCGGGACTCACCTGACCAAGTCTCGGTTTTCCAGTCGTCTAGGGTCCAACCGATATGGTCACGAGCCCAGGAGAGGTGTTGCAGGCGATGCGTGCTGTTAGTAAAGACACTCGAGTCGTTCTTCTGCTGGCATATCCCAGTAAAGCCAAATATCGCCGCACTGTCCTAACAAACACATCTGTCGTACATCCCAGATTGATTCCTGCGGTTATTTCACGCAGTGTTGCTTGTCTGTTAACACTGACAATTCTGCGCACACATCGTTATTCTCGGTCATTAAGTGCAGGCGGTCGGCCACTGCGTTGTCCATGGTGGGAGGTTATGCCTGAAATCAGGTATTCTCGGCACACTCTTGACACTATGAATCTCGGAATGTTGAATTCCCTAACCATTTCCGAAATGGAATGTCCCATACGTCTAGCTCCAACTACCATTCCGCATTCGAAGTCTGTTAATTCCCGTCGTGCGGCCATAATCACGTCAGAAACCTTTTCACATGAATGACTTGAATACAAATAAAAGCTCAACCAATGCACTGCCCATTTTTATATTTTGTATGCGTTACTACTGCCATCTGTATATTTGTATACTGCTATCCCATGACTTTTGTCACCTCTGTGTATAAGATAATTTGTCCAGGATATGTATCAAGCTTATAAATAATATGCGGAATGTTTATTTTGTTGTCGTAATATCCTGCAATGTGAGAGTTCTTGATCTATTATGTTTAATGCGGTTTATTGTTCTTATGTTGATATCGCTATTAAAGGATCTTATGTCTATGTATTATTTTTTGAGATTACTTCGTCTTATGTATTTGTGTATTCGCAACTTTCAAGATATGTTGTTTGACTCTATTTGACATTGATATACACTCCGACAGCTAGAGCTGAGTTAAAATAGAGCTATTTACCAAAGATTATATTTGGGAACTGCAACATAATGGGATGTTAATGCTGAGATGCCTATAAATCGATAATGGGCACTGAAGACGTGTTTTATACTACACTAACATAGAAGAAATATAATATTATCACATTGACAAGCTCGCACATAATAAATTTTGACATATCTTATTGCACATCGTATTAAATTATGTTCGCAATATAAAACCCATTGTTACAAAGATACAATGCAATGATTGTTGTTGTCTGGTACTTATAGTTTGGAGTTAATCCATATCCTTATTGTTGAAGGCATATATTTATTTAGTTACCTGAAAATTTTATTGAAAAAATAAAATATGTAAATGTACTTTCTTAGATTTTTTCTCCGCTAACATGTTGTTACACGCACGTTTCCTCACTTCACTTCATTACATACATATTTTCTCCCATGGATTTTGTTGGTATTTGTCGATGTTGTAAATAACTGTGTATGTAATGGTAAATTATTTATAAGTGTTGTGTTGCAAATAATTTGTCCATTTTATGAATCAGTATGTTTATTTAATAATTTTCAGAGTATGCTGTATTAATTGTTAAAGTACTGTTTATTACATTAAAAAGAAAAAAGTTTCCTTAGAGTTGCTAGGAAATTGGAGCTGTTGCTTCCAAAACCAATCACCTCACTAATAGCTGTTAGTTTTTCATAATTTCCAACTGCAGAAGGAAGTTAGAGAAACACAGATAAATACAAATTTAATTATCTTATCTGTCTGAGCTGATAGTTTCAAAGCACCATTGTGAAGGCGAAATTCCATGAACTCTAAGCCAAATTGAACACAAATAATATAAAGTGATTTTTCAAGACAGTGCTTCAAAATAAACGGAAATAAACGCTGTTTAAAAATGCAATTTGTTAAAAGTGCTACTCAAACAATGATCATGTGCCAGCACCGTCGTACTAAAAGTGATTGAAACATCAGGTATGAGTGCACAGCCAAAGTTTAAAACTGATATGCGTTTCCATAAAAATTTTCTGCAAGAACGCTCTGCTGCATTATAGTAGTTTACCAGTTTATAATCCTAGATGCTGTTTCTTGTTCTAGATTTCTGCGAGATCTTCCTCCGCGGGACGCGATATCACAACGAACCGACAAACAACATGACAAGACGACGCTTAAGAAACAGTTCCTGTTCGAGGTTCGACACCTGCTGTGCGTCTTCCGACAAGACCAGCTGGAATGGTCACTGAGCGGCCAATGAGGAATGCGCTTCTTAATTCGAAAGCAGTGTTTCTTTATATTGAATATGATGACTTAATATGTATAATATGATTTAATTTTTTTTCAACAGATTTTTTCCTGAAGAATTATTGGTATAAGGATGTTGTTAATATTGTTTAATGTTTTAAGGATTTATGTCATGTAAATATGTATTATTGATTAGTAAGTATGATAAGACATTTTTCTCTTAATCTGCAATGTTGGCTAACCACGATTTTGAACCATAACAATTACCACCTGCAGTGTTTGTTTACTTACAAATACTAGAATATTTTGGACACCTAGAAATTTTATTTTTCTCCAAAAAAAGATAGTTTTCAAAATGCATCTTCACATTACAGTTGCAAACTCCCGAGAGAGCAGTTTTCTGTTGAGATATTTAAAAAATGCCCTTTGATTACTTTTTACATTGACACTTATATTGGTAAATATTATGAGTTCATTTTATTGTTTACATCTGTCAGTTTAATATATCTTGTTTGTTTGCATTCATTATGATAATATATTTTTTATCACAGATTTATTTTGGTTATCTGTCATTAATTTTCCTGAATTTTAAGTAATTTAACATTGAAATGTCACAGATTTGTGTGATTACTGGATTTTATTTCATGGGATTTCTCCTAGTCAAACAAGATTATTTTATACTGATAAGTTAGGTCTTAAGAGATCACCAATGTTAACTTATTGTAGATAAGATGCCCATAAACTTTTACTCTCTCTCTCTCTCTCTCTCTATATATATATATATATATATATATATCTCTCTCTCTCTCTAGACACGATTGCAGTCAGTCATGAAAATTTTTCTCTTGTAAAATTTATTTCAATCTTTTATAAGATGGCCCATCGTTGGTCAGGGGCGATGTAGGAGAGCAATAGCAAATTTAGTAAATATGCGCATGATATTCAAAAGGCCTGAAAGTGCTAGATTAATAATGTTTAGTGCAATTTTCAAGACTTCAAGATTGGGCCTATTGACGCTTGTGACTCCATGACCATGAAACTTCTAAGAGTAAAGCTGTACAAAAGGGTATGGTCAAATAATCCACTTGAGTTTCTTGTTAATTAAAACTATTTAATCAATCCTTCTGAAGAATATGCACACATTTTGTTTTTCTTTAAAAGGTAACCCAGAGGTCGTTAGATAGAGTTTGTGCTACACCCAGCTAGTCGTGATGGAATTTTACTTAATCAAGCTACCCAGTTTAATAAGGACTTGTTTCATAAACATTTTCCTCAAGAAGTAATGTTATTATCTGTAATAATTAAATTTTCATGTAATGCTGTCTTTGGAATCTATTGCATAGCTTTTGAGAGAAAGAGAGTTACTAAAGTTATAACGCTCTGATAAATTTCAATAACTGATTCATATACTTTATCAGAATGAAAGATAATAAAAAAATATTTAGTTCTGGGAAGTATATATGAGCATGTGTGTCTGATGTTGTTTTCCCCGATACATATTACCAAATTAATGAATACCCACTTTGTATTAGTGTATGTTTGTATGCTTTGTGTAGTTCGAAATTGAATAAATATTTAAAAGGGTATCCTTTGTGTGGCATATTGTTATGTTTTGTAACAGCAAATCTCTACTCCAGTCGGATAAGACAGGTAAAATTTATTTTACTTATCAATTGGAGAAAATTTTAGGTTTCTGAGAATTGTTGATTTTTCGCACCGTGTTTAATGTGTTGTTAATTCATTACAAAATGGTAAGAGAATTTTATTCTTCATAATACTTGTGTGTTAGGCTGCTCCACAGAGAAATTGATGGTATCTTATGCACACTGTCTCCCTATCCTACACATACTCAATGTTTCATACAAATTAAAATTGACACAGCATGTCCCTGGGGTATTTGGTTTACCAAGTCCCTGGGTCACAGTAAACCGAATACTGCCAACACCCCAGCAAATGCTGCTTCAGAAGCTCACCAAAGGCAATCGCCTGATGATCAAGATACCGATAATTCTCAATAACCAACCATGTCATGCATTGGTCGATACCACAGCATTACACAACTTTGTGCATGTCTGGTTCGTCGATGACAGTCGACTAAAGCCATCCTCTCAGATACTACAGCTCACTATGCGACATCACAGAGGGGAAACAATGGGCAAGACCACAATAATTGTTCAAATACAAGATGTGGAGACAACCATCAAAGCTCTCGTGTCATATATCTCCAGGAAGATGCCGTATTAGTAATTCCCTGACCCACAGAACAAAATAAGTTAGTCAAGCCAGCTGCATTCCGAATAAACTTCGAGCAGAAAGAGTGGCGAACTGTGTACGATATCGAACCCCGAACCACAAGTTGTGCACTGGATGTCCAACTGGACCAATGATATAATATGGTAACGCCAGAGATTTCTAACACCGTGCAAATGCTACCTCATGAGTAGATTGATGTATTTGTGGCAGCCGACCCATTACATCGCATGACCATAGCAGAGCACGAGATAGCCCTCGAACACAAATGACTAAGCTATGCTGCCCTGCAGTTACCATCTGCACCAATGCATCATTATCAAATTACAAATCAAATTAATGCTTGCTAAGGGCAATATTCGACACACCTGCAATCACTACAGTAGCATTATAACCTTAGCTCCGAATAAATATGGCATGTTGTGTTTCTGCATTAATTACAGGCCAATAAACATATTCACTAAAAGCTCACCACCACCTTACATAAGCATCAGGGATTCACTTCAATTGCTTGGTCGAGCAAACATTTTGACCACATGGGACCTCCGCAGCAGGTACTGACAGGTGCTTATCAGTCCAGAGGGCATTGTGAAAACTGCCTTCACTGCAAAATATGGGTATAGATCTCATTTTTGTGCAATGCCTTTAGGGCTCAAATATGCACCTTCGACATTCCAGGCCACGATTGTCTAAGTACTCGATGGGTATATAGGTGACATTGCCCTCACATAGTTGGATAATGTAGTGGTGTGGGAGGACTTCATGAAGCATTTTTCACTAGTCCTGGAGAGACTAGTGATCAACAAACTAACTTGCACCAACTGAAAGTGCCATGTTGGAAAACATTGCATACATTTCCTCGGCCATCTGGTCGATGAAAATGGCAGTTGACCAAACACCTGAACAGCTAACCATCATAAATGATTATGTTGTGCCATGCATGTAAGCTAATGAGAAAATTTTTCGCTTTTGGTAAACTGGTTGAGGGAGTACATCCACGACTTCGCCATAGTGACAGCGCCACTGGTGGATATGCTATACCCAACCGTAAGTATCAGTGGACAACAAAACACGATGCTTGCTTCGCAGAGCTGTAAGACCAGTTCTCCAGTGTATCATACTAGCCCGCCACAACATGAGAAAACACCAATATTTACAAACATACAGGAGCGAAAAGAGTTTAGGAGCCGCCTTGTTTCAACTCGGGGAGAATCAGGAACGGCAAATCATCTATTTCAGCAGTGCGGAGTTTGGACCGACAGAGCATAGGTACAATTTGAGCGAGCACCAGTGCCTCGCTGTTGTATGGATTGTCAAAAGAGACCGAGTCTACCTTGAATACCAGTGATTCACGCTCTGGATGGACAACCAATGTATATTGTGGTTACACTCCATAAGCAAAGCATGCAATAAGCTAGCCCAAAGGACATTATTACTGCAATAATTTAATTAGAACTGCAGCATGTTCCACTTGCCAAAAATCAGCTGCCGATTAAGTGTCATGCACGCCTGGTGACAGTGTAGTGGTGGACAAAGATATTGCCTCCTATAGCAGCCAACTGCCGAACACTGGGCGAGGGTGAGGCGAACTGTAATACCATCGAGATGCCAACAGGAACGGCTACCCAGGCTGGACGAACTCCAGGTCCAAGTAGTAAAAGCCCAGCTGCAGTGCTTGAACTCTATTATGTGCCGCTCCTTATTCACCCCGTGTTTGAATAGAACTGCTCCCAGTCCTTTTTCACTTGGGTCTGTTTGGAGGTACAGGTGTTGACTCGGGTTGCGGCATAATACTGTGGCGCATTGCCAGAACCTGGCTTTCAGCTCCGCAAAACACATTTCATGCTCTGCGGTCCACTGGTATTTCAGATTAGGTGAAAGAATGTATGTCAGTGGTGCTGTGACTATGGCAAATTCGCAGATATATTCTCGCAGCCAGTTTACCAATCCAAAGAATTTGCGAAATTGTTTATGTGCGTGGCACTGCATAGTCAGTTATGATTATTATCTGTTCGGTAGTTGGTTGGCTGCCACTTTCGTCTACCAGATATCCGAGAAATTGTACACTTGGTTTTCCAGTTGGCACATGCCAGTTTGTTTATGGCTAGTCGTTCTCAAAGTAGTGACATGTGTTGATGTGATCCTGCCACATCTCTCATCACACCACTACAACATCCAAGTATATGAGGGCAATGTAATCTATATACCCATCGAGTACTCGGACCATCATAGCCTGAAATGTTGCTGGTGCACATTTAAGCCCGAAAGGTATTCCACAGAATAGAAATCTCCACCCATCTGGTATGGTAAAAGCTATTTTGTGCCGGTCCTTTAATTTGATTAGCACTATCCAGTACCCACTGTTGAATTCCACTGACATCATCATATTTGCTTGGCCAAGTGTATATAATGTGTCTTTGACACTTATGTAGGGTGGTGGTGCACTCTTGTTCATTAGGTCCATGGGCCTAAATGCAATGTCCAATTATTTTTTGGTGAAAGTGTTATGGCACTATTGTAAAGACTGTGGGTGGGTTCAATAATGCCCTGAGCAAGCATTTATTTGATTGTATATTTTATGATCATGCATTGGTGTTTATGATAACTGCATGGAGCAGTGTAGATTGGTCGCTCCTGTTACAGTGGTATTTTGTGTTCAGCTACTGTAGTGTGCTGTAATGGATCGGCTGCCGCAAATACGTTGCGCCGCTCAACCAACAATCTTGGCACAGTGTTGTGAAACTCCGGTGGTACCATATGATCAAGTTCGTACAGCTGTACATTGGATGAGAAACTTGTGGGTCGTGGTTTCAGGTCGTACACAGTTTGTCGGTCTTTTTGGCCAAAATTGATTCTATGTGCTACTGGCTCTACAATGGTGTTTTGCTCGGAAAGTTTTAACAGGATTTTGTGTTTCAAAATCAGCAAAGCTTCGAGCTTGCAGGGGAAAATTAATATTGGCAATGTAATACTGAAACCCATTCCAGAACTCACTCCACTACAAACCACAATGGTTTAATGTGTGCCACCATACACATGCATCTCCCATCAGTTAGCTCTGCCCTCGGTACTTAAAAGAAATAAAAGAAAAGTTCAAATTAATTA
Source organism: Clitarchus hookeri (assembly GCA_002778355.1). NCBI lineage: Eukaryota > Metazoa > Arthropoda > Insecta > Phasmatodea > Phasmatidae > Clitarchus > Clitarchus hookeri. Next base: position 242,805 of record NQII01001265.1, read on the forward strand.
ATTAACTATTGCAGTGAAGTGATATAAGTCTAAATGATGGTACTGAGGGGCCTCGCAGAGCTGGCGACCATTGCCGAAGTTATGGCCCGAGTATTGGTCGAACTGGCAGAGTGACATCGGCTTCCATCGCGAGTGACGAGAACCGATGTCAAACATCGAATGAAAAAACATAACATTAACATTATGTAATATGATTGCAATTGTGAAAATATTGTATAAATTAAATTTAACAGATTGGTGACACCCCTATTGAATAACAAATTTCTGTTAAGGTTGAAGTTGTGAGGTTGACAGGGAGTGTCACCACACTAAATAACATGTTACAAGGATGGAGAACTTTATAGGCAATTTCCCTTTTTGAAAATGTAATTGCTCTTCAATAACCAAAAATTAAATACATTATGATGCTTTACAGTGAAATTGTTTGTATTTCACTGGCTACAGTGTTTCCAGGTGGCTGTCTCCTGAAGGGATGGACGAGTCCACCTCAGCAAAGGGGTGTGGGTTGCCTTGCTCGTTTGCTCTTAATACAATAAAACACACCCCTGAATGTAGATATGAAAGAGGTGATGTTGTTTAATGTGTTTGGAAAAATGCTGCGCACTACTGGTGACACTTTGGGTTACTTAGCATTTCAGCATCGGCCTACAGGCCAGTTCGACGCAACTTGGTGGTGTGTCACATCGTATGTCGCGGCACGAGCTGCTACGACATAACAACACATTGCCAATGCGCCCAATAACTGTGGCTTTGGGTTAAACACCCATTAGAATCGCTTACTTATTTATTAAAAGAGTTACTGCTTATAATAAATAAGTAGGACTGTCTCTTGAGTTACGTCATCCTTGTTTTGTAGGAAGGTGCAAGTTCCGTTCTTGTCAACCTGCACTACACACTATTAACCTGTTGTGGTTGGAGCAGCCCGGTGTAGCTGGTGCAGTTGATGTGACTGTGGCAGTCAGAGTGGGCACAAGGAACTCATGGATGTGTGGTTCACATCAGATGTTTACTTATTTTATACATATGCACGTACGCTGATATGTGATAAATTTATGTGGATGCGGCACTGTGGTCTGCTAGTACCCATTGCTGTTCAATATGGCCCTTAGCCATGCAAATTAGATGGAGTTACACAGTATACATTAAGTCCTGTTAAAGATGATAGGAAGACAGATGGTCGTCAACTCAGCATGAATAAAACAAAAGGTTCCGGTTACATGAAAATACTATTGAATTAAAAGTGATTGGTGCATTAAATTAATGTGCTGAGTGGGTACGCACAGAGCGAAACATCCATGCCAATTGGGCAAAGTGCTGAAATCAGACTGAAATTGTGGCGCTGGCTTCCGCTTATGGTGGCTGAAGCTGGCGAAAAATAATTACGTGATAAGTAACATGAACACTCTTAATGCTAATTAATATGCTACAAAATGCAATTTCATGGGTGAGAAACTTGTATGTCACCACATTAGAAACATGAAGTAAAATCTTTAAGGTGTTAATAGGCAGTCTGCTGTGAATAAAATATGTAATTACCATTTTAAATATTGAACATAATTAACATATTAAAATTGACTAAAATAATGGTAAACTGAAAATGAATTTCAGTTCTGGTAAGTTTTACTTGAGTATTTTAGTTTCCGGTTTATTTCCCCGACTGACGAGTCGAATTGTTCCAGCTTGGGTAGTACATGACGACAAGGTGGGTGTGTTCGATTCTCGCCGACCCATACTGATGTACTCGCGGCTGAGTTTTCCCTTTGGCCCGGTGTTGGCTAGGTGGTGTAAATGACTGGGGTGGTGCAAGTGCTCAAGAGAGCACACGTTGATGTGTGGTTCACATCAATAACATATTTAGAAGTTATGGCAGGATGGTCACAAATCCGAAGTTGGCACTAGTTGCAACTGGTAATGTCGATATAACATGGTGTGTTTGTGAACAAAACTTGAAAATCTACTTTTTTATTAAACCTACCTAGGAAAGTTACAATGTTGTGATAAATCGGTTTTTCCATGGCAGCAATAAATATACTGTAAAGTGTGTCATGACCACTGTGTATGTGAAAGAGTTATGTTGCCATTACATAATGTTGGACCAGCGTTGTGTGGTTGCAATTAGCGGACATGTGAAATTTAAACAATTTAACCGTGAATTATTTTTAAGACAAAATTAATTGTTTGGAAATCATGTCTGTTCATCTTAATGTTATAACCTATCCCTTGGTGTTTGAAACACAATTGTGTAACTTGCTTACTTTTCTGTGATTTGAACGTTTGCTACAACCCCAACAAAATACTAAGCCCAGCCAGATAAAGTTAAATAAATAATGAAATAAACACAGAAACCACAAGTAACAATGCATATAAATATAAGCAGCAATAAAAGTTATGGTAGGCATATTTGTGTGCATGTTCAACACTATGTTTTAAGTTTATCGTTGTTACATACAAAAAATAAGCGACACAAGTTGCAGGCTTGAGTTTACTGTGTCTTTTCTTTGGACTAGTTGTTCCTTCGTTTTAACTTTTATTCCAACTGATGCTGTCCTTTTAACGAAATAACCTAGACATATTAATAACAAGAGGTTAAAAACTACAGTTCTTTCCCCCACATTTATAACGGGGTTAATCACAGTCGCTGCAAAATATAGCGTGTACAAGTGTAATGTGTTATGTTGTGTATAACAAATATGTTAACAATTGAAAATAATTATTGTAAGAACTATCGTCAAAATAAACATTGTCAAAAAGTCATAAAATTTACATAAATAAATGTTATAAGCCTTAATTGCGAACATTCGCACTAATGGTTTTTTTAATATGACAAAATTCTTCCAACACCTGAATACTGTAAACTAGGATTTGAAAATTAACAAGTAGTCACATGACAGTGTCTATATTTACATGTAGTGGAAGGATACATAATCGGCAACCAAAAAAAGAACTTTAGCAGGGCTTCAGAAAAGTGTGAAGTAATCAGGAATGGCCTATAATTGGTTAACAATAATATATGTAAATTAATTTTTTTATGACTTTGCTGTAGGTAAGAAAATAACTAATACACAATAAATATGTTGCATCTAAATAAAATTATAAATTGTCAATTTTTTATTATGTTTTATCATGCAATGTATGAAAATTTAAATTACTTTTTTGTCATATTTATGATTTTCTGACAAATGTATTTCCTTTTCTTATAATCACAACAAAAATAGCCTTTTTTTTTATCAACACAACAAAAATGATTTTAAAAAATTTCGTTGTTTTGATACTTGTGATTTCGAGCATAAAATAACAGACGAAACACAAGTCTCCAAAATTGAATTTTTATGGCTGTATAAACGCCCCACTTAACAGTATTTTGGAATTCGGGGTTTCTGAATCTGAGGTTTATGCCGACTGTCTTAACGTACTGATTGTCAAATATAGTTGAAGTCGGATATTTGACAATGTGACAGGGGCAAATAAAAGCGTTAGTTTCGGCAATGAAACATATTTTCTTTATCTTCTAAGTTAAAAAACTGGTTTTAATTTTTATAATTATTCTTTATTCTTTATAATTCACGTAGCTTAAAATTCCAGTAAAAGTTACCTTTCGTAACCCTACGCACCTAGCGGTTGAACTGTATCTATGTCGATCTCTCCCCTAAGTGATTACCGTTTGATCCATAACTGAGTAGAAATATCTTTACCCAGGCACTCGTAGCGCTGTATTCGCGATCAACGTGCAAAGAATGGAAGTTCACTCTCTATATTAACTATCGTCTTATCTGTGTCCGAGACTCTAGCGAGGGACTATTTCTGTTTCGTGGAATTAATAAAAGTTTTTTAAAATGAATTGTGTTAGGAAAATAATTGGTCAAACAAGGTTAATCAGGATGAGGTAAGTAACTCATTTTGCTTTTTGTTTTGGTTCATTAAAATTATTAAAACATATCCAGTTTCTGTTATTTAACTTCGTATTACATTATACATGAACTTTTGTGCATGTAATAAAAATTTAGTTCGATAGTTTAGGCTCAATTTATATCTCGTTGCGCCTATATGAATTATTGTAAAAATTGCAACAGGTTTTGATTGCTGTAGGTGCCACCAATAGTCCTATCCAAAGGCCCGGGACACAAGCCGACGTTTATTTATATACGAGTGTATTTCACATTTTGTGTGGCAAACTTAATACATTTATAAATATTCGGTGAGAAAAATTATTGAAAACCGCTCTGCGATACAGAATTTAAAATTTGCCTCCGTTCGGTCGAGACTTGTTTGTTATTTAGATATGTATTCAAGTACTGGCCCTGCCACAATGAATTATATTGGCGCTGCCGCTGTTATATTTACGTGCATTGTTAGTGAAGCATATACCCGGCACAAAACATCATGGCCGCTCAGTATTAATGACCTGCTACAAAGAGCCAATAATGTGCAGTGCAGTGCCGACGACTGCAGTGCCTATCCTTCAGTTGCTATAAGCTAAAATTAAAGACTAATAGTCAGCTGGTGAGGGTAGTTATTTTGGCACGTAATATGTGGCAGAACAACCGCAAAGTTGTTTCAATTGTTTGCATTGCAAATATTAATCTTATGTTGTTTACTTCTGTAATCACACACAGTGTAATTCAATACAGTTTTTGTTTTGATAATTATTCAGAATAGGGGCTTTTCTGAAGGAAACGCCATAGACCCACAAAAATAACATAAATGGGTTCTACACAGTGTACCTTTTTAATATTGAGGGGGCGCAATGGTAAACTAAAAAGAACGTACTAAATAAAATAGATAAAAGTACGAGCAGTTTGGCCGCTTTGTTTATGTCAAATACCATGTTGAATAGACATGTAAATGTGCTAACGCCACATCGGCTGCGGTCATGAAGATGATAGTTTAGTGCGCCATTGTATGGTGGGATACAGTGCAGTTTGCGATGAGTGGAATATTATGTGTACGTGGTTTGTGATATCAGAACCCAACCGCGTTAAGACTTGTGATTGTAGAATGAAGAGTGCTAGTAAGAGTACTTCTGTGCGTGGCAGTCTATGTGGCGGCTGTTACCTGGATGTTTGCCAGTGTGTTGAATTTGCGTTGTTTTGGCCTACCTCTGTGAGTATATTCACGTTTTTGCGGTATGTTTTACTGTTACTTAAAAACCGTAAATCCTACGTTAGAATTAAACCTTAGGTTAGATTAAAACCCTGCAATCCTAGGTTAGTTTATAACAATAAAATTCTAGGTTAGATAAAAAATTTAAAATAGTGATTCACTCATTGTGTGGTTAGGTTAGATTGTCGCACATTAAGAAATTTGGCAGACAAATGTAAAATTGAGGTGTTTTCATATTTACTGTAGGTGTATTTTTAGTGATTTTACCCCACAATTTTCCTGATCTCCATAGCCCTCCCCACTATCGTTTTTGTGGTTTGTAATAATAATATGTTAATCCCCCTTAAAATTGTGGGTAATTATCCAGTTTAGGGGCTTTTCTGTAAAAAAAAACCCAAAAATTGGTATATTTACACTCTACTAATTACACAGAACACGAATATACTAGGGCATTAACGTATGACTAATTTCATAATATTTACCCACCTAACCTGACATAACCTAACCCCACGATGAGTGAATCACTATTTTACATTTTTCAACTAACCTAGAATTGTAGGGTATTAAACTAACCTAGGATTGTAGGGTTTTACACTAACCCTAGGATTGTAGGGTTTTACACTAACCTAGGATTGTAGGGTTTTAAACTAACCTAGGATTGTAGGGTTTTAAACTAACCTAGGATTGTAGGGATTTAAAGGAACTGTAAAACATACCAAAAGAATATCAATTAACTCACCTAGGTAGGCGACTGGTATAATTCCTCTGTCAACTGCCAATTCAACCTTACCTCACTCGACGAAACACCATGTTCCACTAACATGCCAGATACGCGAATATAACACCTGAAGCACTCGTTCATAGCCGAATATTACGCACTGAAGCACTCGTCAATAGGCTAATATAACGTAAGCACTCTTTCTTGCTTTCTCCGTTTTAAATCTGCCGGATTGGAACATCATGACGGACGCCGGCAAAATCACAATGGCTACTAAGCTGTTTAAAAAAAATTCTGTTAAATCACATGTTACGCGTCGCCGTGATGTAACAATATCTTCAAGCCAATAAGGTGACAGCAGGAATCATGACTTAGCCAGACATAATAACGACCGCGGTAAACAAAGCACCGAGCAACTGGTACTTTTAACTATTTTATTTAATACGTTCTACTTATTTTAACATGACCTCCTTCTGAATATGAACTAGGTAAACTGTGCAGAACCCAGTAATGCTACTTTCGTTTATCTAGGACATTTCCTTCACAGAAGCTGCTAAACTGGATAATTACCAAACTGCTATTCTTTACAATTAATGTCACGTGCACCAATCGCCACATCCTTGTAAGAGAGATTAGAATAGGGCAACTGTAAACAGGCTTTTCCCAGGCCCTGTTGCCACATCTGTCAAAGAGTCGATTGCATCATAATGTGTGCATCGTGAAATATCTGAATTGTAATATAAACTACAATTCTCTAAATAAACATTTGAATATAGTATAAAAATAAATTTATAAACCATATATGTGTTGTATCTGCGAGTTTGGTATCTATTAGGAAACCGTTTGGTAATTATCTAGGTTAGGGGCTTTTCTGAAAAACACAATAAAAATTTAAAATTATGATATATTTCTACTCTACTAATGATGCAGAACACGAATATACTAGGGGCATCGCTTTAAAATAAGTGCAACATATTTAAAAAAATTGAACAAGTTTGTGAGATGACTGTTTCTGACAGTTTGTTTACGTTTATGAATGAAACGTTTTATGCCAACAAAAGTTGTTTTAATGAATTCAGCATACCTTACCTAGTTGATATTGAAGCGGCCGTAGTGTTAAAATAAGTAGAACATATTAAAAAAAACTTGCGAAATATGTTTGTTTGTGTCTATTAACGTCAGAGGAATTATACCAGCCCCCTACCTAGGGGAGTCAATTTAAATTCTTTTGGTGTGTTTTACGGTTCCTTTAAATCCCTGCAATCCTACATTCGTATTTTAGTGTAAAACCCAAACATCCTAGGTTAGTGTAAAACCCAAACATCCTAGGTTAGTATAAAACCCAAACATCCTAGGTTAGTGTAAAACCCTACTATCCTAGGTTAGTTTAAAACCCTAACATCATAGGTTAGTGTAAAACCCAACAATCCTAGGTTAGTTTAAAAATGTAAAATAGTGATTCGCCCATCGTGGGGTTAGGTTTTGTTAGGTTAGGTGGGCACATATTACGAAATTAGTCGGACGTTAATGCCCCTAGTATATTCGTGTTCTGCATCATTAGTAGAGTAGAAATATATCATAATTTTAAATTTTTATTGTGTTTTTCAGAAAAGCCCCTAAACTAGATAATTACCAACCGTTTTAGCAGAGAAACTGTCAAATATTTGTGCTTGTAGTAAAAATGTTCTAGCACTTAAATTTACATATTAGCAATGTCTGTTAAATGTAGTTGTAGTCATTTTTATTTGCTTACAGTTGTGTGTTGCACAGAACAAATAATTCATCTTTGTGATGTATCTTGTAATTACAGCACAGGTGCCTCTTTCCTGCCCATGCAGTAATTTCTTTCCATTACGAACTTCACCAGTCATTCTATTTCTTATGTACACACAACCCTGACACTTTTCAACAATCTTGCCATGGAATGTGTTGAAACCATATAACGTATTTTCTCTTGCATAGCTGCCGTAATTTTTGTTTTCAGACTATCCTGCCCCCATTATTAAATTCTAAAACAGTTTTCACAAGACATTCTTTATTAAAGTCAACAAAATCTGTAACTCTTTTCCTACCTTTTTTTTTTTTAAGGTGACCTAAATATTGCTTTCAACATAGATGCAATCCTTGCATATTCGTCATTCTGTACGTTCGCCATTATTACATACACAGGTGTCAAAGTTGATTTTGTTTAAAATTCATACTTTTGCAAAATTTATTTTTATAATTTAGTAAAAAAAACTATCCACCTTTAAGATTATGTATAGACCTTGTTTGTGAACCACTTCCTTTTTGCAACTTCTGGTTATAGCACAAGGTTCGCTTAGTACCATAATTTCAATGAAAAGTTCACGCACAAGCAACCGTAAAACAATGAGAAACATTCACAGCTAGTCATGGTACTGGAGCTACAGAAGAGCAGACACCAACACTGGGTGGAGTGAGGCAGCTGTGCTACACATTATATTGTGTCAACTAAGCAAGATTCACACTTTATCACGTGCTTTCAAAGCAGGGCAGTCCTTTGCATGCAAAACTTCGTAAATAATGACTACCTACAAGAGTTTCATAATTAAAATTGGGGTGGAGTAATCCTGAAGTTACCGGTAAACCGTGGAGCATGTAGTTCAAAGAAGGCATGCTAGGTAGCTGTGAAGAGGCAGGTTCATCCCTCCCTCCTTTCAAGTTGACAACCCCTGCTCCTCTCTCAAAACCCCTCTGTCGTTTACCCCAACTAGACCCTACTTCATTCTGCTAAAAAAAAATCCCCCCCCCCCCNCCCTTCTTGCAGCTGATTGCACCATGGGTCAGCACCCGCCAGGTCCTTGCTCATGGCCGTTCATTTTCCACTTTGACACACTCCTGTAGTTTCCACGCCCTGCCGTTACCACACAATATTGCACACATCTGTAAAACACAGATAGTGTTTCAGTATCTTTTAGTGTGGAGCCACATTCATTATTTAACATATTCCCAATTATATATGCATGCATGCATGCATGCATGGATGTGAAGCCAATAAGATGAGTAGCATTTTTTTTCCAGGCAAAAATGTTCTTCTAGCGACAGTACTGATACACTGTAATGACAATAATAACAAGACACACACTAACAACAGTCTTATCACGTTCACTCAATACACAGGCACAACTTTTGTAGATAAAATGTAATGTGTTAAAAATTTAGGCTAGGTGCTTGCTATCTTCATATGCATACAGCTGTTTTGCCATATGTTGTTCTTACAGGCCCTTTTTCAATCTAAAATGATGCAAACTATCTCTTAAAAGAGCTCCTTGTTGTCTTTTCTGTAGCATGACTTCTTATATTGTTTTGGTTCCACTAATCACAATCTTAGTTGTACTCAAGGGCTTGGTGGTATGTTTAACGGGATCCAATAATCCAATAAGGAGTTTATCTGAAATTACGTCCATTACATTAGTACAGGAGACACTATAAACCAATCAGCAAGTGTAATGATTTGTAACATTTTACAAAAAAAAATTTCTAATTTTTGAAAATAATTATTGTGCTTGCTGTGTTAGGAATTTATCCTTTACGTGAATGTAGTATAAATTCCATGTAATCTAGTGAGACAGTGGTATGGAGGTTTCCATCATGATTATTATTATATTCTGTTTCCTGTGTTTATCTTGCCGCTTGAATTACTAGATGCCATATTAGCAACATTAAAGATAAGGAATAATAATTTTTTTGAGAAATGACTATTTTATAGCAAATATAATTGAGTTAAGGAATAGCCTAGGGTTAGCATCAAATTGGATGAAATTTGGCTAGTTCTTTATATTATTTGTTCTTGAGACATTGAAAAGAAGCACTGTAGTTTTGACCTGGAGGTAGCAGCAGTTAGCAGACGATGCAGGAGACTGATTATGTGCTGTTCCTATGCAAACCGATCACGTTGAACAGACAGTGTGCACAGGACAGCTGTTCACATGTAAGCAGATATTCTGTGATACAGTTACTATACCAAATAACCTTAAAACATTTCCATTTTTTCTGGGCTTAGTACATTTCCTAGCGCTCATTTAACTTTTAAACAGACAGAAAGGAGGGCAGCAGAAAATTGCCCGTCAAAGCCTCCTTTTCCTTTAAAATTATATTTTTAAAAATTATGGTGGGAGGCAGTTATATGGGACCTGACACAGCTCTGATTGATAAAAACTACAATAACGGACAACTAACACAAAAAAAATATTTGCGCCCCAATGACGAAGTCGTGGAAACAGTACAACACCGGACATTTATAAAACTTGAGCAGCAGACAAAGACTAACACAACACGTTAAAAAAAGGACATGCAGCAACGCGACGCCATAGTTAAGCTGAAACGTAATTCGGAAGGGCAGCCAAAACCAACATTTTCAATTGGACTAGCACTACCTCACACTCAAGGTACAATAAAACTACGCCACACAAATTACCAAAACATTAAAAAACCCTAACGCAAACTTTTGTTTTCAGCGACTCACAGTTTTAAGTGCCCCATCACTCTGAAGTTTGGCAGGAAGAAACGTCAGCTCAACAACATAACGGCATTGACCTCTGCTGGGCGAGGTGAAGTGCGGCTAAGCCATCAGGTGCAAACTGAGATCTAACAAGTGTAATGTAGTAGACGTAAAGGAGACTAAGCGGGGCCATGCAAGGCCTTAAATAAACTGCCACGCCCAATCAAAAGTTATGATGCATGAAGGGGAAAGGGAGAACAGGGATGAAAAAGGATGGGAGCCGACCTGAGCAAAGAGTATACCACAGCGCAGTGATAGATGGTGGTAAATAAACATTACGTCACTGTGCTAACGTCGCAGTACGTGTCTACGTGCTCTGTCATAATTTCTAAACATGTTTTTAACCAAAAAAAATTAATTATTGCTTTGAAAACATAATTTAAACCATAAATCTTGTAAGTATAACTACAATTTTAAATTACAACTTTTAGTTCTGAGTACTATTTCCTTCCAAAGCAGTCATCAAAATCGCCAACTTAACATGCATCCCGCAGCAATTCATCAGCTGATACAATACTTTACAAATTAGAGCATTTACGGTTTACATAGTTTGTAGGTTGTTCACATTGTCAAATTTTACCCCACATATATGAAATTGGCAATAATTTGTTTTATTTGGTATCCACAGCTCGCGAAAACAGTTTTAACACTGAGCTTCACTTGTTCGAGATGTATATTAAAATTGTTATATTCTCTATACAATTTTTTTTTAGATCTCAATACAAATTTCCAACTATGAGTTTGTAACTATAATATGGACATGTTTAACACAAATACGGCATAAATTAACTTCACCGCTTTTGTTCTTTACGTTAAACAACAATTTTTTGAAACTTTCATAAGGCCATCAAACAAATACTCTACAAAATTATCAGCTTGCATGTTTCTGTATCTAACTGCAGGTAGTCTGGAGCTGGTCAATACCCCAGGCAGGTAGCTAAACCTTTCTTTGGCAGGGCGAGTTAGTGCTACCATCCTCGATTCACACCTCCTCTGCCTTTTACCCTCCCCTCACGCCCTTTCACCCTCAACCACCCTTAACCATTAGGATGTAAAAAAGGCTGACGTGTTGTGCTGGGTTGGAGGGAAGCTATGCAATGGTGTCCATTTAACGGTGCATGACTGAACTATTTGGACTAACTCCTCTACAAAATACTTCAGTTTGGTAGCAACGAATTTGTATTGTAACTGTATAAAAACTAACAAAAGTGGTTCATAATGCAAAGCTGAAATTAATTCTAAGTTTCTAAAATTTCAATTAATAATTCTTTCAGTATGGTGTAGTACATACTAGTGATGCAACGAATGTCAATTTTTCCACATTCGCGAATGCGAATATTCACCTCCAACATTCGCGAATGCGAATGTTGGTTTTTCAAATATGGCGCCAAAGCGTGCACCTACGAACTCAAATTTTGCTGCGCGTTTAGAACTGGCCAGCCGGGCGGCCATGTTAAAACCGAGAGTAGCCCATATGCCCCGACTCTGAACGAAGTAAACAAATCGTGATTGCTGGCTTACTGAATGAAGTTAGCTGCTAATAATGTTTGAGGTAACCTTGACGCGTACCGCTCATACCTACCAGTAGTGGCGATGCTATTCTTACCCACGCTGTAAACCGATGGCCTAATGACCAGAGGAATTCCCGAGCTCGAACCAACTGCACCTGTCATGTTGCCTGAGTCACGACGTGACGCTGCGAACACGGGGAGTCCCGGGCATATTATCGCCCCTCGCCACAAGAAATTACAAATCGGGGAAAAACAGTGCGCCCCGCCTTCCCCTATTCCACCGCAAACACTAGAGGGTAAGTCCCGAGTTCTATGGAAAATAGAACAGAAACGTATATATACAGGAGCCATGGAGGACAGTTAAGTCAGTTACGCGACAGTTAAGAGAGTTAGGCGAGAGTGAAGGACAGTTGAGGTCAGTTACACGAGAGCTACGAGACGTTTACGACGGAGTTACGCCAGAGTCACGAGAGAGTCAGATACGAGGAGCGACGAGGAGAGAACTGCACGTCCAGGGATCGAGCCCAGGACTTCGTGGGAGAGACACAGAGACAGCACGACAACACCAGCCACCAGCATCGAGGTAATTTCAGCAACCCGCCGAAACCTCCCCCCGACGCAAACATTCGCCGAGACGTGTGTAGGGCGCGGGATAGCTAGATTCCACCGTCCGAGGAGATACAAAAGGGGCTAGGTCTCATAGATGTACAGGTCACTGTAACTTTGGACAATAAAAGNGAAAGGGGCTAGGTCTCATAGATTTACAGGTCACTGTAACTTTGGACAATAACAGTTAACCGTGAATAAACCGAACCCAGTTACGTCTTTGTGCCACCCCTCTTACAGCAGCCCAAGGTGCCGTTAGCCAACACCGTAACAAATTACTACGTACCCTGCTATCCACCATCCTGTATAGTACAGGTGGGAGCAGCGTCGAGTCAACATACTTAAGTTTTGTTTTTAACTTGTAAAGACTCTATTGTTGTAATTGTACAGTGATAAGTGATATTTCAAAATGAAGCGGTCGTGTGTTAGCGAAGTTTGGACTTATTTTACAATATGTGATGCTGAAAATGTGAAATGCAAAATATGTAATAAACAATACTCGCGCAAAGGAAGAACAACAAGTGCTATGAGAAATCACCTGGAAGCTTTGCATAAAAACGAGTATAATGCTTTAAAGAATAGGGAAAATGAAAAGCGAAATGCTTCTACAACAAGTGTTGTGGCCTCCACTTCGCGACAATGTACGAAAACCGACCTGAAACAAATGTCTTTGACTGATTGCGTCGAAAAAACAAAAAAGTGGGATAACAACAATGCCAAGTCTTTGGAAATTGATAATTTAATAAGCGAAATGATTGCTTTAGAGGACTTACCCTTTAGTTTTGTCGAAAGCGTTGGATTTGTCAGACTATTGAACCATCTTTGTCCGTCGTATAATATAAAAAGCCGACAACATTTTTCTTCGTTTATATGTGAAAATTTCTACGGCAAAGTCAAAGATAAAATTTTGGGATTAATTAAGTCATTTGAAAAATTGGCGTTTACAACTGATATTTGGTCTGATTCTTGTTCAGGAATATCTTTGCTGAGTCTTACATGTCATGGTATAACAAAAAACTTTGAGAGAAAAATGATTGTGTTAAACGCAGAGGTATTTAACGATGGCCGACATACTGGTGAAAATATAGCTATAAAACTTGAAACCATGTTGTCGCATTGGGAAATACCTAAAGAAAAAGTGCAATGCATTGTTAGAGATGGTGGCACAAACATGAAAAAAGGTATTTCCTTGTTATTAATTAGAGACATTGATTGTTCGTCACACCAAATTCAGCTGGTTGTCAAGGAGGGGCTTAAGGCACAAGATTCCGTTATAACAGTGATTGCAAAATGTAAAAAGATGGCAACACATTTTCATCACTCAAATGTAGCTCAAGATGAACTGGCTGCTCTACAAGAAAGACTCGATCAGCCAAAGCTGAAAATCATACAAGAGTGTGCTACAAGATGGAATAGCAGCTTGTATATGTTAGAGCGTATTTTGAAAAACAAAGATTCGTTATGTCTTTATGCTTCCCAGAATAACAAGATTTCACAACTAACTTCCGAAGAGTGGATTATTGTGGAAAAAATAATAACTTTACTCAGACCTTTTGAAGAAATTACAAAAGAACTAAGTGCAGCCAATATTTCTGTATCCTCAGTAATTCCATTATTGTCCACTTTGGAAAAAATTATTGGTGAATTTGATGTGACCGACGAATGCGTTGGGAATACGATTTTAGTTCTTAAACGAGAACTATGTCGCAGATTTTCCCATTTGGAAAATGACGTATTGTTTGCTACCGCAACTTTTATTGACCCGAGATACAAATTAAAATTTTTCAAAAATTCTTCAACCAGAGATCAAGTTGTGAAAAATATTTTAGAGTCAATTGGAAACGATGAATCAAGCCTATCGTCTTGTTCAAATCCTAAGCGTGCCAGAATGACTACTCATCGGATTGAAACATCTGGTTCCAGTGCCAGTCTGACAGAGAAATCTATATCTTTAAGAGACACCATGAAATTGCTGATGGATTCCAGCGAAAGTGAAGAAGAAGAAAATGAATGTACGAACCCTATAGAAGTTTTGATAAAAAAAACCATCAATGAATATTTATTAGATAAACGTGTGGAAAATGATGTAGATCCACTTACATGGTGGGCGGTAAATAATAAGAAGTATGGTATTATTTCTCCCATAGCCAGGCAATATTTAGTAACACCACCCACTAGTGTGCCTAGCGAAAGGGTCTTTAGTGGGGCTGGTCTTCTTTACACACCCCACCGAAATAGGCTGCAAGGAGAAAAGGCATCAAAACTTCTATTTCTGAAGTTTAATATTCCTCTACTCTTATTTAATTACTAAGTGTTTCACTTAATTGTGCTTAGATATAAACAATTTTTCGTAGTTTTATTTTTCGATTTCAAGAAGGAATGTTTAATGGATATCTTAAAAATTACATAATTAGCGAGTTAGTATTAGTACCAAAGTTAAAATTAAAAAAATGTTAAGAACATATTTGCTTTAATTGAAAAGAAGATTATTATATTGTTTGTTTTTCTTCACAGTATATTTTTAACTTTATTCATAAGAAGTCGATTTGATTTACAATTAAACATGATTACTAGTTCATTAAAAGATCTCACATATTTGAATAAGATACCCTTTAGGTTGCATAAATGCATATTGTTAAGTGTTTTTACAAAAGATCTCATTTAAAGTTGATTTGTGTAATTAAAAAGGTTGGGTTATATCTTATTCCATTGTTTTGTGTTAAAGCAGTTCAATGGTATTTGATCATACAGTTGTGTTATAATATAGTTTAGAAGTTTTAAGAAATTACCTGCCTTAATTTGATTTTGCTTAGGCAAATAAGAATAAAAGAATATCGAGAGTGTGTTTATGTTATGTAATCTAGTGAATAACTACAAGGCTGTTTCCCAAATATCATTAAAATACACTCTTATAGATAAAAAATATGTTAATAAATAAAAATGTCTTAATCATAGCAGTTGCATTATTATTTAATAAACATTTACATTTTTCATTGCCAAATACATTCGCAAAATATTGGCATCATTTTTGCGAATTCGAATGCGAATATTCGTTGCATCACTAGTACATACAAAATCGGTATTTGCATTATCGGAAGATCAGTCTGCAAGCAAATACTGTATTTGCATTAACAATTTCCAATGAATCGCATAGTAAAACTTAAATTTTTGGATATCTACTTGTTATTTCTAAGTCAGTGACTAACAAAAAGGATGCAAGTCTGTTAGTGTAGCTGTTTTTATGTAGCCTAAAGGAGGAGCAAAAATTTTATTATTTTACAAATGGACAAAACTTCTCTATCCTGCTCTTATTGTCGTGGCATTTTACGGTAGTATGGTACCTTCTGTTACAAATAAACTGATTTTTATTTTGTCCGTATAAAGTATTTTCAGTGTGAAGTTATGAATTTTATTACACCTGTGCAGTAACGTTGATTTGATTGACCCACAATTATAGCACGAATATGAAACAATCTTGTGCACATTGCTGGTCATCTGTTGGCCGGTTGCCGATGGCTTGCCAGTGTTGTAAATTTCTGTAGCAGTTGAATCTTATTGGCGCTGGACTAAACACAGTCTTAATAGAATAACTTAACATTTTTTTCTTTAAAAAATGTTTATAATCCGCATTGGGAATTGGGGCAAATACTCTAAAGGATGGTTTACAATTTCACTTCTATCTGCAAGTCTTCATAATGAGAAAGGTGGTAAACAGGAAAATTGTGAGAGAAAAAATCTAAAGTCAGAAAAATTAAAAAAAAAAAAGGGTTAAATTGAAAAAAAATGTGGTAATACTCCATTTAGCAAATTTTTGTGGGAAAAGCTTTTGAGTTTTAGAGCAAGAGTATAAACCATTAATAAAATTATAATCCTTACTGGTAATTCTCCCGTGAAATAACTTGTAAAAAAAAATTTTGTGGGGGAAGGGGAATTTTCAATAATTTTATTTTTGGGTTCCACTGAAGTTAATGTATTATTGTATAGGTGCATACCTGCCAACTTTTATGATTTGTTTGTACAATTTACGGATTTGTACTTTTGCTGACAAATCAGTTACTAAACATGGCTGTAAAGTGAAGCTATTAATTAAACTACTGAGTAGCCGTGTGTTTTTGAATTGAATTTTATTGCGTAGAAGTTGCCAAATATTGTTGAGTGTTTTAAGGTGCCCGGCATGTTTTGTTCGCTTTGTGTCGTACAGTAGTGATATGAACGATATTATGTACATACCGCTTACATTTTTGTGGGTCATTGTTTTCTTTTAGAGCATAGTGTTTACATGTTTTACGTGTGTAAGATAAAATATACGTGAAATCACTCAAGCATGACTTGTGTTTTGGACGTGGCTGATGGTACCTTGCGAGCGTTTTTTTCATGTTATGTTTAACAGTACCGGCAGTGTATGAACTGATGCTTTTTTATTGTGTTTTATTAGTTATTTCATGCGTGGTTTTATCTTGTTTAAAAATGGACAAGTTGAACAGAACGCAGTTCTTTCAGACTTACAGGGATTCATACAGTGCCAATTTTCTATGTAAGTATACAAAAGTTGTGCTATTTACAATAAATAAATTCTATCAAAAGAATTCATTACTACCTCAAAGAAATTTATGAAATCAAATATCTAAAAGCAGTCCCAATAAATTTTGTATCAACTTACTGAATAAATTTTTAAAATGATATGTCCTCGTTTAACTGTTCCAATATTTACAGTAAGCCCGTATCACATGTTCGTACAGTCCCACCTTAGTTCAGTCCAGATTCCACCAGTCTGAAGTGCTCTAGAGATCTCCTAGCGCCCCTTTGCATAGTTCGTCCTCTACTTGTTGGGTATCACACTCTCGTCCATTCACACCAAGACACCTTTTATGCCATTGTCCGTCCTCTTCACAGATGTCTCTTACTTCACCTGACTTACCTGAATACCGCACTTCAGCCAGATGGGTACCACAAAGAATGTGAACCCTCCGGCCGTGGTGAGCCATCACCCAGAAACTTCTCCAAATACCACATGTGAAGGGCAGACATGCCAGCCCTCCCGGTTTTGGCAGGAGTCTCCTGATTTTTGAGGTTATCTCATGCTTTCCCGACTTTGTGTGATAATCTCCTGAATTTTCATTTGGGTGTTTAAAAACTGTACAATTCCCACGTTTCAGTGTTAGTTGATATGTAACAAATTTGATGTGAGAATTTACGTAATTGATTGATAACCTAACTATCGTAACACAGCTGTTGGCCAGCTGTCTGGTTGAAGTACTGGAGTTTACAATGTAAAAATGGCTGGTTTTGTTTACGTGAATATTGGACACTGTTTTATTTTGTGTGATAGTGCAATAGTTTTTTTGGGGGGGAATGTTGAAGAAATACAATGCTGTATTTGTGTGAATTTCCTTCCATTGTAGTGTCGAGGAAAGGTGCAATATACACATTTTGTACAATATGATGCTGCAATTTTTCAGTATCCCATGGTGGCAAGTGTGACATTGTGAAACACATGCAAACTAAGAAGTAGGGATGTAGCGATTCCACTTTGCCTTGATCTTGATGCCGATACCACTCTCGATTCCAAAAATTTTGATTCCTTAATTTACAGACTACTATTACTTCACAGAACTAAATACTGTATAGGAGGGTGTGAAATTAAATTACTTATAGTAGGCCTATTACTAACTTAAATAATATAATGCAGCATATTCATATGAAATTCCGAAAAGTTCAAAAGAGACAAATGAGATAATTTTGAAAACATATATATATATATATATATATATATATTTCATCCACATAGTTTATTCGAAAATATTTCCAAACCTCACTTGCCATGATAAATTTTCACAAACACATGAAATTATTAAAAAGTTTGCAAGAATAGCACAGTAAAAACACATTATGTTTTACAACAAAAGGAATCTTTTCGTCAAATGGAAAATGATGCACAATAACTGTAGATTGATAATACTATAACAGGCTGGTGTTTACCATAAAAAAAACACAGCTAGGCAGGATTAGAGATTTTGAGCAAGAAAAATTTTGGGCGGGGCAGAAAATAAATTTTCCCACGAGAAAAGCACTAGATTGGAAATGCATCATTAGTAAATAAAGAAAATCTCCATGTTGCCTCTACATATAAAGGCATTTCACAGACACTTTATTTGGCATTTTGTTTGTAAGACAGTTAACTTACACTGATCATTTTTTGAAATGGCGGGGCTTATTTGCTTAAGTACTATCAGCGCTGATGCCAAATTAAACCAATGGTGCTAGTAGGGTAGTAAACAACTATGACAGATGCCAGACAGTCGTTTCAAAGCCGTAAGATGTCGAGAAATTTAGTTTCGTTTTATGATAACGCTATTGTTTTATTTATTTCTCGGAAATATTATGGTACAAATATAATTTCTTCTCGTTCCTTACAAGTCATAACGCAAACAAGTATACGGAAGTAATTTACGATGTTGTGAATGAAGAAACATTATATCAAAGCCATAAGAAGGCACAAAAAGTGCAAATGTGAACATTCCACGAGTGGAATAAAAAGTTAGTTTTTGTAACGTGCAAATTAATAAAGTGCTACATTCTTTATATAAGTCCTTTGCCGTGGTAACATTGAAATTATCAGCTATGTGGTGGGGTTTTTAAACATTCTTTTTTATTTGATTGAGAAAATTATAGGTCACGCAAAAAGTGAGGCCGTATCCGAATTGGCACTTTTTGTTTACTGAAAGGCCATGTGACCTGAATTAGTCAACAAAATAATGACATACTTAGTTTTTAGTAGGTAACGAAACTCGCTAAAATATAAAACTACCTAATCACAACCAAATCGTGACCGAACTTAAGCTACTAAATACTAATATTCTAAATAGTGAATTTGAACACTGCCAGTACAGGTTCCCCCCCCCCCTTCCNTCATATTTTCACGCAGAAAACAATTTTCCAAGAGTGATTCAATTACTGGTATCAATCAAGTAATTTAAATCTGTTTTTGAGAGGTGATAGATTATGTATTTGTAGTAATTGGTTTTTAATTCTTTGATCCTTGGTCTTCCGATTTTCGATTATACTATTCTTCAAGAATCACGGGTACCAAGGAATCGTGGAATTGAGTTTGACATCACTACTAAGAACAATAAAGAGAATTCAGTGTGCATGGGAAAAAAATGGAAATTGGATTTTTCTGTTTATAAAGACAATGAAAACGTAACAGGTGCAGAATATTTGTTTGCTACGTTTGTCGAATATAATGTGCCTTTCACTTGTGCCGACCATGTGGGTCCATTGTCCAAACAAATGTTCCCCGATAGCCAAATAGCGAAGAAAAGCTGTTATGCTAGGACAAAAACTGCATCAATTATTGACCTGGGGTACAGGGGAAAAGAAAAAAATTGTGGTTGCCTTGTGAAGCACACCTTTTTCTACTTCTACTGATGGCAGTAACCAAACTCATTCGAAGCTATATTCAATAGCTGTGACATTCTACACCACTGACACATTGAAAATAGTAAGTTTCAGTTCAAGCCTTAAATAGTGACGACTGGTTTGAAAAATGGCAAATTTTTACTTACTAATCCTAAATCATGTGAAATTCTGTTGTCCAATTGCATGGCTCTCGATACAGGTAATGCAACAGCATGGTATGTCTTAAGAATGGCGTGGCAGGTGTACTAAAGAGGATAATCAAAAATTTGATTGGAGTAGGGTGTCCATGTCACCTTATTAATTTAGCACCTTAGAAGTGATGCCTTCCTGTTAGTGTGGATGAGTACTGGATTGATGTAAACTATTTCTTGGAAAAAATTGCTAAAAGGAAAGAGAAGTTCATACAATTTCAAGAACTGTATAATACTGAAATAAGAAAAATTCTGAAACATGTTTGTACACGCTGCCTCTCTCTTGGCAAATGTTTAGATAGTGTTGCAGCAATGGGCCCCTCTGACTAGTCTGTTTAAAAGTGTGGTTAATTCTGAAAAGGGGTCTGATGTCAGTTTGTAAGCTTACAGAATTCCAAAACTTAATCCAGAATATTGACTCTAATAAAGTTTCAAGTTCTCTGATTTATTCAAATAACAGTGACGAAACCAATCCAACAAATTCCTTAAACAAGAAAAGGAGCTCAGAATCACAAACCTCATCTACAAGCACCAGCAAAATTAAGAAATTGAAGCTCGAGTGCAGTTCTAGAAATTTAAGTCTGTCACGTGAGGAAAGACTGTTTGTTTTTATCTTCTGGCTTCAACAAGGCATCTTACCTTTTTCTCTCTAATGTTTTGCCTGCATTTGAAAAATCTAATGTGATTCTTCAGTCAAGTATGCCCCAAATCCATGTACTCAATCAGAAACAGTATGTTGCCAAATTCACTATCAAAATTTAAACCAGCTATTGTTAAATCTGCATCTTTTTTTTTTTAAACTTGAGTACCACAGCAGAGATAATCAGGAGGATGATGCTGATATAGTAATAGGCTGTGCCATTACTAAAGTTGTGGAAACACTGAAGTAAGAAGAAAAAGTGATTTTCTTTACTTCAATAAGGAAGAATTGGTAATTATTCAGAATAAGGGCTTTTCTGAAAAACGGAAAAATAATATCTGCAAATGATATATATGGTCATTACTAATCATACTTTATAGGAATTGTATTGGGGCTACATGTAATTTGCAGTATATACAGTGAAATGTGATGGTGAGGAAGGATATGAAGATTGGGGTGTTTATGCCGTAAAACGCGTGAAATTTATGTCAAATATATTTATTTCGGGTTATTGAATAGGCCTAGTGTTTAATGTGAAACCGCCTTTGAAAATGAAAGTGTATTTTACTAAAAAAATTTACACAGCATGTTTTTGTCGGCACGCGAAAGTTATACAGCTATAAACCACTGTAAATCAACCAGTCTCGGATTGTCATTTAATTCCGATTAATATTTTAAAGCTTACCTTCTTGAAATTAAACAGATGATTGTTCTACCTAATACATAAGTAGTAGAAAACATATATATGCAGTATATCATACCTAAAATGTTCCTCATAGTTGTTAATTGTAGTTGATGTGTATCACAGTGATACATTTGTTCCATAACCCACAGATACAGGAAACAAATGTGCAACGATTTTGATCTTCCTCTTAAATTTTTACCTATTTCATATCACATTTGTATGCTGGTAGTGTGGGAAACATGACGTGTAGTGTACTATGAGAAATTGACACCATTGTGCATTCCAACGGACGTGAACAATTTCAGCGGACAATGCGACACCCCACACGTCGAGAGTTGCTACAGAGTGGCTCCAGGAACACTCTTCTGACTTTAGACACTTCCATTGGCCACCTAAATCACCAGACGTTAACATTATTGATCATATCTGGGATGCCTTGTAAAGTGCTGTTCAGAAGAGATCTCCACCGCCTTGCACTCCTATGGATTTGTGGACTGCCCTGGAGGATTCATGGTGTGAATTGCCTCTTGTATACCTTCAAACATTAGTCGAGTCTTGTGGCACTTCTGCATGATCNCACTTCTGCGCGCTTGGGAAGGGGGGGGGGGGGGGGGGGCCTACACGATATTAGGCAGGTGTACTAGTTTTTTTGGCTTTTCAGTGTATAAGTGTTATCTGTGAAACATCACAAATTAACTGTATTCACTGCTTACATGGGTGAGAGTAACATAAATTATACTGTAGTTTTTGCATGTAATGTCAGTGTAGTTAATTGTACTGTGTAGTATTGCATCTGACTTGGAATTGAAGGGCCTATGTAGTGATGCCGCTAGCCATGTAAAATTCAGAAGACCTAACCAAATGAACCTAACTTCATGAACTTTACGAGTTTGACTGAAATTGATCCACGTGATATAATTTGTTGGAAGACCGTGCCAGTACACGAAGGTGTTGTAAATCAGACTGCTGTAATTAGTATTCATGCATCGCCTGTTTTTTTTTTTTCCCCCTTAAGAAGATGACGTTCGAACTTGGTAATGAGATATGGATTTATAGGAAGTTAATTGGTACAATTGGAAATTTGGATGTTCTTGGTCACGTAGAGCTTGTGTATAATGCATAAATTACAAAGTTTGTTTGAATAAAATCAGTTCAGTGGTTCTCATGTTGCTGTAACATAACCTCAACACCAGCAACAGCATTAACACACTAGTCTTACTGTGTGCTGTCGCGTTTATCCATGTATAACAAACAGCTGCATGATATTGCTTCTTGTGCATGTTATCTATGGAATTCTCTTATCAGTTGCATGCATGCAATAGTGGTGTAACTCTCATTCATTATTGGGAAATTAATAACTGAAACTGAATTATATGAGCCCATAATCCCATCAAAACAAGTTTTTTTCTGCACTATCCAACATATTAACATAAAGTCCCTACATTTCATAATGTTTACATAAAGTTTTAACTGTTTACATAGTAAACAGCCTCATTGATTAATAAATTTTTTTATAGGTACAGGTAGGTGCTCTAAATAGCAACAACATGGAAAGTTTGATAACTCACTTGAACTCCAAATAATATTTTGTTACATCGATGCTCCTAAAATAGCAATGATTATTTAAAAATATACTAACACTACCCTCTTTTACATTCTGTCTACAGAAATAAGATCAAGTGTGAAGCCTTGAAAATAAATGGTACCTATTTCATTGGCATGTAAATGAGTTTTACTCGGACATGGAACATCCATCTTGTGATTATATTCATCCACCAGACTATCAACAAAATATTCAGTTTTGTATCTTAATGATCTAATATTCTGATGGTAGTTAATGCCAAATGATGACCAACATTGGCATCAGGATCATATATTAGTTTTTTTCCACATCACATTTCCATCCTATAGAAATTGGAGGACATTTGTTCTTGCAGATTTTCCCCAAGTGCCTTGCAAATGCTATCAGCTACTAATTGCTTACCCTCAATATTCAGATGAGGCCATGCCTAGTATGTCTGCTACTTAATAGACTTGCAGTATCAAACATTGCATGTTCGAACATTATGCACAAATTGTTGAGACCCTTATTAACACATGATTCTGGCAGAAAATCATGCCAAAGGGACAAGCCACAAACTAAAGCATTCATATGAAATATTTTAGGTAGAAGCTCTTTGAGTGTATGCTTGGCAGTTTTTGCCTCATTGCAGTACACATAATTTGCTCCAACAAAAATTACTAGTAAGTCATCTTTGTTCATGGTTGCAGACTATTTTTTGACTGATGGAATATACACACGCACACGCTGTAATTTTGGCATTTGATTTCTCAACACCTAAACACTTAACATCATTAGAATTATAGTTATTTAGTTTTGTCCGGAGCTCTCTTCCACTGAGTGCCCGTAAAAATTGTTTTGTAAAATGAATATGATTCTGTTTACATTTTACAGGACTTGAGTTTTTACTGTAAGCACTAGCTCTACTGTTGCCTAATTTAGACTCATTTGTTTCTATATTCAGTTGCAAAACTCGAGAACTGTCTTTTTTTTTATTTTTTTTATATGCTTAGATTTCTGCACTGATTTTCTCCATCTTTTACGACTGACCACCGCCTCAAATCACTTTGGATGAACTAATTCACTTTCAACATTTATTTTATTTTGAGAGTCTGATAGTAAAATAGCAATTATTTCTTTTAGTGAGGATATTTATTCTTGCAGTTTTTTACCATATTTATTTCCATACGTGGACAAGAACATAACCGCCCATCTCTTAGGTCCTCTTTGGTTTTTACCTTTGTTGTGTATTCACCATTTTCTTCTGCCTTGGCACACTTTTCACAAAACCAGTTGCAGTCTCGCAAAACTGCTTCAGAAACATTGCTACATTTTAAAAAATACAACCACGAGTTGCACTCAATAAATACACTCGGTTACGCACTACCCTCTTGCATTTTCCACATTTATGGTTGAAAACAACATTCATCGCCAATCAACTTTGCACCATGTTACGAAAGCTGGGCAGCCAATTCGTTTTAACAAAGACGTCTCCCATTGTGTTCCATAGAGATTTTGGTCTTGCAAATATACACACACATGTAGTAAATGCAGTGCTGAGTAATATTTTCAAATGCAGAAAATTATATCCGGTATATTTTCTTTAGCCTCTATGGTTTGCTAAATATTTTTTTTTTTTTTTTTTTACAGTTATAAGGGGAAAAAAATTCCCTCTTTCTGAGTAATTCAAAATCCAGGATAATGAAATCCTAGATAAGAAGGGTTCACTGTATAGATAAGAATTTCTGACTATTGATGATTTTACAGTGCTGTTTTTGTCGCTATTGCCGTGTGCACGTACAAATGCTATAATACGGCGGAAATGTATAAAACAAAATTTGCTATTGTAGAACTTTTTGAATGTAAATAAAGTACTTTTCATAGATAAGCTGTGGCCACGACTTTAGTTTAGCACATTTTGTCAGGGTCGAATGTAAACATTGAGTTTTGAGTATGAAACTTAAATTGCAATGGAGGAAGGGGAAAGTCGATAACTTGATACAAATTATAATCACAGTTTTCAAAAATATTTTAATAATTGCAATTATTTCTTGCTTTTATTATTACTAGAATTCCAGGTTAACCCAGAATGTCCGCAGCACTTCAAAATTTAAGATGTAATTTTCAGAAAAGTTAACTTCCTATTTTGCATTTTTGTGTACCATAGCCGTCAAACAAAGCAACATTTTGGTACAGTTATCCATTTTCTCAGCAATTACTGTTAATGTGTGAGAGCAGAAGCTCCATTATTTATGAAACTGCATAGGGAATTTCTTATGGTGCAATCTTAGTTCACACTTTTTATTATGGAATTATGTATTTTATGTACTGGGTCTTAAGGTCATATTTTTTGTTTGTGTGCAGTAGTTGTAACTTTTTTATAATGTTTTTCGTCAAGTAAAATACTTTAGTTTAATTTTTTCTGCGACTGTCACATTCTCATGTGTAGGTGCTATTTTTTCTTGCCACAGTGGTGATAATTTCATGCTGCAGAGTGGAGGGGAGAGATTTTGGTGTGCTCTGAACATCAAAGTCTTGAGAGCCAATGAGGATGAAGTGAAGTAAGTAGCAGCTGTGGAATGCAAGGGTGGGTAATTGGGAGATCCCTGAGAAAACACGCAGCGAATTGAACCCTATCTGCCTAGGTGGGAGGCAAGAGGTCTGAACACTAACACCACTGCGACCCCCCTTGCTGCAGATTGGTAAACCTTCAGCTGTTCGAAAATACTCACTTTCCGATTAGATAGTCAACTACATGGGATGTAGTAGAATAAGTAGGGTCCCCTGAAAATGGTTCAGAGCGAAATACCGTGAAATTGCACCTATTTTTTATTTTGTGGCGAAATTTGAAAATATGATAAAAACTAAATTTATTACGAAATTGTGTATAAGTGGTGAAAATAAATTCCTTTATCTGCTCGCACTACTAATGCTACCAGAATTCATGCGGATTGATGAAAATTGTGCGAAGAAAGACATATAATATTTATGAAGCATAATTAAAATACATTTAACAAGATTTTGTAAAAGATTTTTGAATAACTGAATGCAGTTTTTATTTATTTATTTATTTATTTGGGCATGAATAATGCAATAACTCCAATCTTATGCCACAATGCCTGCTATATCACACACAAACCAAAATAAAAAGGTTAAATAACAAACAACTACTTATAAAACCGGACGTGTAGGTAAACATTTCCACGAATGCATCCTTGTCATAAACTTAAAAACTTTCTTTTCACAACATCAAATATACGTCGCAGCACTATCAATGTCAATAGTAAACTAACATTATCTTAGTAAATTGTGTTTCTCCTGTTGGTTATCACATGTGCTTTTGCTGCCAATCGATTAGTAAAAATCCCAGAAAACTATGTGTGTGTTGCAATGCTATGTTAATTTATACATTGTTTAGTCTAAATTGGTTCCACTAAAACCACGTGTAAAGGATGTGATGTGTCGTTAAATAAGTTATTTATATTACGAACTTCT
Organism: Clitarchus hookeri; assembly: GCA_002778355.1. Classification (NCBI taxonomy): domain Eukaryota; kingdom Metazoa; phylum Arthropoda; class Insecta; order Phasmatodea; family Phasmatidae; genus Clitarchus; species Clitarchus hookeri. The sequence goes on from NQII01001265.1 coordinate 269,253, forward strand.
GTTAAAATGCCGAAAATGTTGTCTATATATGATCGTGAAAGAGAAATGATGTCGGAAGGTTTCTACCTTTTTAATGTAAGAGACAAAATAATGATGTGCAAGTTTTGCAATGTGCATAACGATTGGGCAAGAAAAGACACTGCATGAAGAACATCAAGAATGAAACTCACGCTGAGAAAAAGAAAGTGTTTATTCTGCAAAACGCATCCACATCTAAGACGGCAGCTACAGATAATTCAGAAGCAGGAATTTGGGTCAAGTTTTGTTAAAATGATGACGGAGGCAAATATTCCTCTTGAAAAAGTTTATCACCCGCGTATGAGGAAATGGCTGAACACACATGTTGAAGAGTACAGGCTACGATTAGGCCCAACTGTCCCCCCCCC